>JAODJW010000094.1:25563924-25585648 GCA_026777045.1 Hyperopisus bebe
GTTTCCCTGCTGAGACTGCTGCCCCCGCGACCCGACCTCGGATAAGCGGGAGAAAATGGATGGATGGATGGATAGATTGCTGTTCCTGATATTAATCATACTTACGAAGTGAAGGATATTAATCCAGTTAGTGTTATAGCAGAGCGTGGATAATCCAGTGTTTCTCTTTAGAGTCACATTTTTGATACTTGTCTTTATAATGTGTTTTGTAAGTGTTAAATGTGGTACCAAAGAACATAACAAACTTGCTTGCTTGTGGGTTCTCCTGAAACTTCCAGCTCTCTGTTGAGACGATGGGTCTCATTTTTCAGAAAGGAGCACAGTTTGGATGCCTCTCTTCTCTCCTCCACTGATTCCAAGGAGCCCAGACTGAGTCCTGTAACAAAGCCAGCTTTCCTGTAAAGTCTGTTCAGCCTACCAGCAAAGAGCAGCGAGGAACATGATGGACGGCTATGACCGATCGCTAAAGCTGGATTGCCTGGTGAATTTTACCAGTTAATTTGATCCGATCTTTTACCATTCACTGAATCCCTCAGTGCTTGCTGCAATTTTCTGGCTGATTAACAATCTATCATAAGTTCTCATTTTATAATTATTGGGATTCTAAAGCTATTGCCAGTGCAGAGAGAAAATGCTCAGAAGGGAAGCACTTCCCTTCATATCTCTATGAAAACAAGCTTAGAGAACAAGTTAAAACACTGGAGTCATTTCATTTTCTCTTATTTACCGTTCCAAAGTAAGACCCTATCAAAGTGTCTGTCATGGCACAGGATGGGCAGTGGTGGGTAACAGATGACAGCAGATTAAGGAACCTAGCATAGAAAATGCATAATTATCAGATGCATCTCGCATGAACAAGGGCCGGTTTCTTTTAGCTTTATGCATGAAGCGGGTGGGAAGCTGTTATGCTTGCCAGGTACTTAAACAGAAGCATCAAAGGCATAACTCCCCCCCCCTCCCCACAGTCTATTTATAGCTTTTAATAAAGGATTTCTGAAGAATTTTAGTTGACATATAATTCCGTTCCTATGCATATGTAAACCCCAGATAATTAAATTTGCTTTGCTATGTTCTAGTCTATAACTTCAAAGGTATTTTAAATATCTGTTTGATTAAGAAAACTAGAGTATTTAATTAGTTCCATTTTTAACACCGAGATTAATTTCTCCCTAAGGAACCTCATGACGACCTCACAAAGCAATTCCCAGAATTCTGTCTCGTCACCCTTACAGTAAAGCCCCTTGTTGTTCTAGGTGTAGTGCACATGGTTATTTATGCAACAAAAGCTCACAACGAAGCTATTTTATGTTATGACAGCAAATTATAAAATTCATTAGGGGTATAATTTTCTAAATTTTGCTAAAAGGATTAATAGTTCCTTATTCTGGATATATAGCTGTTAGTAATCCATCCACCCCTTTTTACATTGATGTAAAAATTCAGTATAATGAGCTATGGACTGCAGTCACAGACCTCCTTGGCATTACAGCATACAGTGTATGTTTAGTTCAACAAGATGGTGGCAGATGAAGTGATTTGCGCTACGGAAGTCACAAGCTGAAAATTACGACCACTCTAAATATATGCAAACAATGATTTATGAATTCAGTCTGGTTGTGTGAGACTGGAAATGTCAGTAGCTCTTTGCTTATTTAGTCACTCTTTGAGCAGCACCTAGGTGACACTGACACTGGTGTCTGATTATGCTGACATTGATGGAGAAACCTTTAAGATACCAGGCTTCCCAGAATGCTCTGTACCCCACTGACTGTGTCAAGAAAAACAATGGCCAAATGCAGAGGAGCATGTTTCTCTGATGGATTCCTTCTCACGCTTTTATTTAAATATCCACCCAAGAACACAGTGAGTCTAAAGCAGTCTAACAGTCTGAAGATACCTGGATAAGATTTCTTAACTTTTCTCAAGTTAAAAACCACTCCAGTTTTACGATGAACAAATTACGTATTGAATTTTGTAGTGATTGCCATGGTAACTTACAAATTTTCTGTCAATGTGCAACTAAAATCTACAAGCAATATTTCAAATATTGTACATGCCCATTGAACTACAATGGTTTGTGTGATGTTATAAGCATGTTAATCAGCATGGATCCCTTGGATATATCAACTCCACCAAACACCATGATTAGAGTAACAGGGCATTGATGAAATGATATACAGTATGTTAACTTATTAACTGAAATCAACTCCCTCCAAGTAAAAACACATTGTTCTCTTATATTCTTCTAAGCGTTATCCAATTACTGTGATAGGTCAAGGCATACCCCATCCTTGTGCCCTATGCTGTCTGGGATAGGCTTCAGACAGGGGTCATGATGGGACACAAGGAAGGAACAACGATCCATGAGCAAAATTTTAGAAACTAAAATGGACATTATTCCAATAATGACAAACAATAAATCTAAAACCAAAAAGACTCATGAGGGGTCAAAACAAGAGGCAGTAAAAATTAACAAGGAGGGAAAAGGACTAACTTAGTGACTGAGAAAGGCTGGGGGAAACAGTGACAAAGAACACCAATTGGGGGCTACAGCACAGGTAAGACACAGGGAGGAACAAACGCACAGCACTAACACTCTCAGAGAACAACAGAGAAACAGCGCAAGGGCAGATACATACATATAACATGGTGTGACCAGTAGTCTGTTGAGGGGAGTTGATTCTCCCTTGTTGGGTATGTAAATTTGGATCAGGGGGGTGTGGTTCTTGACCGGTGTAGTTCCTCAGCTTAATTAAGACGTCCGGGTTTTCCTAGACCTTTGCCTATTAAAACACGCGGGTTTCCGGTTAGTGTTTTGTGCACTGTTGTAGGGGCGACATTTAGACTGGTGTAGGCAAGTGTCCGGTGTCAATTTGGGCCAACGTAAGCAGAGGTATTTGCGAGGCTTGTGGGCGAAAGGTATCGAGTACGGGCGGTTGGAGTGGTGTGTGGGGAGAGTGAATCTTGTCTCCGGATTGGGCTGTGCTGCCCTGCCGCTGTACCTCGCGGCTTTACCCTGCTGCTTGACTACTGCCCTGCCCTGCTGTGTGGCTGCTGCCCTGCCGTTGTACCTCGCGGCTTTACCCTGCTGCTTGACTACTGCCCTGCTCTGCTGTGTGGCTGCTGCCCTGCCGCTGTACCTCGCGGCTTTACCCTGCTGCTTGACTACTGCCCTGCTCTGCCGTGTGGCTGCTGCCCTGCTCTGCCGTGTGGCTGCTGTTTGGCGGCCATTTGGTACCTTCGAACGTGTGGTGGTGTCCCCTTCTAGCGCATATTGCTTCCCTAGTTGGAGGATATACGAGGAATCAAGACTCCGCAGTGTGTTTCATTTGTTTTCCGTTTATTTTTGTGTATTGTTAATAGTTTGTTTTACCTTTGCTGTGGTGTTAATAAAAGTGTGTATTTTTATCTGTTGTCCAAGTCACGTCTCTGCAACAGTTACTGATAGAACCATTGGGTGGGGAGTGTACGTGTCGGTATATCCTTGGGTGAGAGGCCCAGGGTGGCGTAGTCGAACTAGTGGTCTTCCTTTCGGGGGGGGTAGTAGTGGTGGGCGTTTGTCCGTCACAATGGTAACAAGGGCAAAACAAGGGACAGGTGAGAATCATTACAATTAGACTAAACACTAGAGACATAGGAACAACAAGGAACAGATGAGGGTCGTGAACAATTAACAAAGACTAAAGACTCAGGAAATAGGACAGGATAACCAGTGACACCTGTTGGTCAAAAACAGGAAAACCATGGACAGGACAGGGACTGATCCTGACTATAAGTGGTTAAATGATGGATGGATGAATGATATCCAATTTATACAAAGGCAAAAATGGCTGTTACCTGGAAATAACTGACCATTCATATATTTGTTATACATTATTGCATGCCGGGGATAACATTACATGTGTTCATATATTATGCAAGATTACTTAATGGTTAATTTTAATGTATTAAGTAGGATACCCTTAGATCTTCAGTTGCATGCTGAAATGAGGATGCGTATAATTTGGTGAGGGGGAGAGGTGGGGGGCTACTAACATAATCAATCTTCTCTGACACAATCACTAATTCTTTTAATGCTTGAAATGAGACAAATTCTATATCAACATTTTATTCAACCAAAGACACTGATCTGTGAATTTATAATGTATTATTAGGAGGAATAAACCTCCAAGGGACATTTTAAAATAAGTTTAAGAGGTACATCCTCCTCAAAATAGAAAACGTAGGTTGCCAGGTATATACTGATGAAAGGACTGACATTTTAAATGCAGTGTGAGATTTCATCTTCCTTTCTGAATATTTATTGATCATTTTCCTTTTTAGTGTCAAATTCCCAAGAAATTATCTTGGACACTTCTCCATAGTAAATAGCTGTTCTGCTGTATATCTCTTTTTCATTGAGTTTTGTCCTACACTTAACTTTGAGCACTCCAAGCACTCCATCAGTAACATGTCTTGAAAGGGGAAGGAAAAAAAAAATCTTCATTTGGAACTGATTTGGATTTATGGGATTGGTGACATCAATTGTATTTGTTGCCTGGATAACAAATGTTCAAAGGGGACTATTCTGAAACACGCACCCAATCCATTACTGGCTCCCAGAATATCTGCCAAAGCAGGTTCTCAGCAGCTACACGGCCATCCCCAGGGAAACCCACCTCTGCATCCGTCACAATGCAGGACAGGATAGACAGCAGCAATTCAATAAAGACTGCAGGCAAAATGAGGGGTTGAGTTTGTAGCTGAAGGACCAGTTAAGGCTTCTTTGAAGGCTGCTTTCCTCCCCACAAAGCTCTCTAAAACACGTCTGTTCCATCAGATGTTTGACTACCTTGTCAGCTTCTGTCCCATTCACTCCCAGGCCAAAGATTGTGTCAGAACTGCTATTTTACCAGCTGAATTTGATATATTACTACAATAACATATAGTAAATTATGCAGAATTAAACCTCATTTGTTATAATTCAAAGACAATAACCATGGATGTCAAAATCCAAAAACAGTGAATACATTATTTTCAATAAATATAAATGGTAATTATACCAATAAAGCCATCTCAATTAATATTTATAGAGAACGGTGGTTAAATTACTGGTAATTTATGACCTTAAGCAGCTGAAAAGCACCTTAGCCATAGATATTGATTTAATAAACAGGCATTAACAAATGCAGAATATGAGTAATACATAAGAACCACTCCAAGTTTTGATGAATGAATATGCATTTCAGGCCATTCTCAAAACAAGCAATAGAATATTAGGAGGAGAGCACAAAAATATGTACAGAAAAGGATTCAGTTTTACTAATGAAGATCCTCAGTGCGGAAAAGGTAACTGAGCATGAATTTTAATGTATGGAAAAAGCATGTGGGTAAGGTAGTAACCTTATGTCTGGAAAGTGCATTCGATTAGTCTAATGATTGTGGTACGTCTATGGTTTTAGCAGAGTGAGTTTAATATGAGCAGGAAATATAGTAATAAAACAGTAGGATAATTCACAGAATCATGTAAGGCAGACATAAACATAGATATTAAACAGCCATGGAATCAAGAAAATAAACACAAGAAAAATAATCCAAGGGCATAATAAAATGTGGACTAAATAGAAAAAGCATTTGCATTCTTTTCCACAGCTAATTACAAACAAGAAAGGAAGTTTGTTAATTACCAAGGACTGGGTATGCATATATTTAAACAGCACCCATGTTTAAATAATTCTTTAGTAGTCTTGTGGACCCTTACAAATAACAATAAATTAAATTAGCATTCCACCCATTTCACGGATTCGCAGATCACTTGTCAGGTTCAGTTTGACTACCCCAGCACCTGTTCTCGGTCTGACACCTCCAGCAGAGTCCGCGTACAGCTCCGCCCGCGTCACGAGCACTGTAATCGGAGTCAAAACATTATGTTTGACATCTCCTTGACAATTCATTCCATTAGGGTCTTATATTTGCTTTTCTTGAAATGTTATATACTATCTTTCAATTTTTCACACATGCAGTGTGTGTTGGAATATATGCAAATTTTGCAACATTTCATATCAATAAATCTTCCACATGAACGATATGTTGACTGATAGACTACTTAAGTAAATATTTTGACTAATTTTTAAAAGAGGACACTAATGTATTAAAATTACATGGACCATCTTTTCTGTACTTATTACATGGTAATAAGTAAAGACGTGCCCTTATAAGTATTGTGACTGTTTAAATGACATTACTGTACATGACACATCCATTTCTATATGCACTTATCCAGTAAAATGTTGCTTGGATTAAGCCAAGTAGCTCAAGACAGGAACCCTGGATGCAATGTCAGTCGATAGCAGGACATACATACCCGCCAACACTATGGACAATTTAGAAACACCAACTGATGTACGTCACAAAGGTTCACAGGGAGGTTGTGCAAATTGCACACAGACATACAACTGGGAGCAGTAGGCAATCCCACAGCCCTAGAGCAAAGCGACAGTGCTAGCCAGCGAGCTACTGTGCCACACACAACCTGGTCCACATAGAGCCCGTACAATTGTGATGAAAAGTAAACCAGCCATTTGGGAAAATTCTATCCCACTTTCAGTCTGTTTATGATCAGTGCAGAGATGACAAAAGCCCAGTGTTCTTCCTGCCAACTGTTCTTCATCATCTGCTGGAAAATGTCAATGACTCAAATGTCTCCTTGCCCTTAACAAGTCATCTACCTCATGACAGACTGCCCACACAGTCACACAGCTGCTGCGAAAGGGTGTAAATTCCTCCGGCACAGACCCTGGGAGTCATGAGGCAGGGATGTGAAATGCTGCTCCTCTGTATAAAAAGATCTATGCTTGTCCTCCTACAGTCAGCAGCAGAGCGTGTCAGGGTGCTTTCATCTCCCAGCACCCCACACTGAGCTAACAGATGCAATGCTGCAGATAGCTTTTACTCTCCCCATGAAAGACGATTCCCCAGGTAAGGAAATACACCTGGGAAAAAATTACAGTGGATCATATGAATATAACTATGCGACAGTAAAAATCCAAATGTTCATAATTGTTAAACAGGAATATTCGAGGACAAGAACACACGATTTGCACAAGGCAAGAGAATTGGGTGGGTGTCTCTGGGGCACTTAGGTAGCTGGGGCGATTGTGCTCATTCACTCTTCACTCTTCTTTTTTGCTTTGATAGTACTATAAATAATGGTTTATTTCTACATTACAAAAACCAAGTAGGTGTTTTACTTTTGAGTGATTATATGACAAATCTTAAAAAATATGCTACAAGATTTTTTCTTTACTAGAAAACGTGGAAGAAAGCCCTTTTTTAATTCAAACTTGCACTGACCCCATGAATGCGTTCACAAATATCCCCGGAGCGTGGAATTACTTTAGCCATTGTCGCCTTACTGTTGGTTAGTGGAAGACTGATGACATTTGGGTCAGATGGCAAAACTAAACGCAGACTGAGGGAGCGCAACTCTGCTCAGCCAAAGACGCTTCAAGGCAAAAGGGGGCAGCTGCTTCCATCTGTTGAATTAGGCCTCAGATGGTGCCTGATTTGTCTGCTACTATGTGGAGAGGTATTGGTTTCAGGGGAAGTCCGGAGGCCTCTACATGGAAGGCCGGCTCGCCATATTCCCCTGTCTGCTTCAGTCTCCGGCGATTTCTGAAATACAATGACATGGCAAATAGATAAGACAAGTGCAATCTTCTCTCTATTTTCTATCTAAAAAGGGGCAAAAGGTAATTTTTGTCTGTGTGTCCTGAAACCTCAAATGTCACTCAGTAGCAGTGATGCCCAGTGGCTTTATTGAGAGCAGAAGTGGAAATTTTAGCCCTGTTCGTTTAATCACAGACCTCAGTCATGTGGATGTAGACATGAATTAGACAATATATTATTCAAGTGTAAATCCATCACTAATTGAAGGGTTTTTCTAAAGGCTGCTTGGCTTAACTAAAGGGCCAGTTTAATTATTTCCCTTGTTTACTACTAATGAATCTCAAAGATTATATGACTTTGCAAAGACTATTAAAAGTAAAATATGGTCTAACTCATATATCTCCTCTGATCTCCCCAGATGGAACATTCAGACATAAAAACGTTATATTTGCTGATATGATTTAGCCATAAACCGAACGAGATACGTTCCTGTGAAGCTGACAGGTAAATACACATCAGTAACAGGTCTTGCATGGTTAGGTATAAGATGGGTTGGAAATGGCTGGAGCTCTGCAGTATTGTCCTGGGGAATCACACTGAGGGGAATTGCTGAAATTTTTGAACCTCATGCTTTGCACTGAATCGCTTGTACTGAGGTGCACAAAACCAACTAACGGGACCTGTCACATGACCAGTTGGCTCGTCCCCTGCTTGTCTCACCACATCTTAATGATTATTGGCAGTCTTAAGGACAATCTGATGTCTGTTTCAAATGGCTCCCATCTGTCACACAAATCTGTTCAACTCTCCCTCCACAATGAAAGAGAACAAGAAGGCAATCAAGCCTCCATTGAATTTGAAAGATGATTCACAATATAATTCAGATTTGACTTAATGGATGTAATGATCTGCCACTAATGACAGGAAACACACTGTGTGCATCTAACATCATGCTATTGAGGGGCATAGGAGGGAAATTATGAAGGTTTTTATCCCTCTGTTGGGTTATGGAAGAAATGAGTACATTTACATGCAGCTCAGAGGAGGCCTGACCTCTGCAGTACTTTGCACAAAGGCATTACTTTGTCCCACATCCAACAGTTAATCCTCTCAGGAGCAATTCTGGAAAAATCTGATTTAATAGTTTACACCTGCATAATGCAAGAATATTTAGAAACATAGTTAGCTTTTATGCATTGTAATTCCAGGTGGATGAATGGATCATTATGGTTTTCTGACCTTTTGAAGTGCCTGCTATCCTGGCCAAAGGCCTGAAGAGACTGATGGCCTTATGCCCATTGCTCCAGTCACATAACTTCTCAACCTTCTTGCATTGCAGTGGACTTCTTCCCCTGACCTCAGTTTGCAATCTTATATGTGTTGCCCCTTGGGATATTATTTTTCCCAGTTGCCTGGCTGATGACACACAACTCCATGTATCTGTCAAAACATGTGAAAGATTTCAGCTCTCTAATGTGAAGCCTGCATAGACATTAGGGACTGGATGACAGAGAACTTCCTTCTGCTGAACTCTGATAAGACTGCGATGATGCTAGGAACTCCTAAGTTACTCAGACATGCATTCACAGGCTTTGAGCTCACACTGGAATTCTTCTGTGTCAATGCAGATGCTGGAAAGGAAAACCTTGGCGATGTGATTCACAAGACCCATGCTGTGAAATATATGTGCAGGGCTTTTCTTTCATTTTTCTTCAGTTTCGCAGAAAAACAGGACTATACATATATTGTGTCTAGACTCGAGAATTATATCATTCTGAAATCATACAAATGTGCCGCAGAAGTATCTTTAACATGTATCTTTAACAATCATTCCTGTAATCACCTTAGTACACCACATACATACACCATATATATGTTAATTTAGGAAGAATACTGGTTGCTTAAAGTCTCCTCCTCAGATTCCTCTGACTCAGGCTCCAGTACATCATCATTTATAGGCACTCCAAGATCCATGCAAACTGGATTTTAGGCGCATATTTTAAATTTCCAGGTGGAGTAGAAAAATTGCATGCTGTTGTGTTTGGATGACCGAGAGAAACCATTTTTTTCACAGGGAAGGAAAATGTTGGCATGTAAAGAAAATTGTGCAGAACACGAGGACCCCTTTCTATTTCGTCAGCATGCATGTTACTCATGCAATCCCTGACAAAACTGCACAATTTCACAGTAGCTGCTAACTGGATCACTACATGTTTGTAATGGACTCTATAGAACCCTGCTAGGATTATAAACCTGTGTGTAATGGGCTTATAATTCTGATATTAAAATAAAAAAGTATTTAAATATCATTGACATTCAGTTTTAACTGGGCTTCATCTTGTGCTTTTTTAAAAATAAAAGCTCATTTGTCTGCAGATATTTCAGATCAAAACATTCTAACTTGGAATATAATAAAATAAATCAAACTGCAATGTTATTACTAAAGCTCCAATCTTTGCAGTATCCCTCAGCAACACAGATTGAATACACCCAACTCTTTTTCATTTCCTCATTTTATCTGTACGCCAATCCCATAGGTAAACGGAGACGAAGGCAATTCTGCCCCAGAAAAGGATATATTAACTCAGGATAGGGGATTGTGAAGATAAGGCCTACAGAAGACTTACACACAACATATGTGCCACTGATTCGCTTGGAAAGGATTTCAGAGGTGGGACAGATATAAAGAGGTTGGATTAGAAGTGCCCATATTTCGTGTTGGACGTAAGTTCTTGTCTTTTATCTAAACTTGAGAATGGTCTTAAAATGTCACAAAATTTCAGCCACATGAAAAAGGATTCTGGCTTCGATTTCTACCCCAAACAACATCAAAACTGAACAACATCAAAACAGAATTTAAGACCTTTTCCACTTCAGTACAATTTAATACATATGAAACATTCTAAGAATATCTTTGCCCAGATTCAGCCTCTCTAGTCCTGCTTTTAAGTCCATCTACACTCAGTGGTTCTTTATTAGTTTCACCTAGCTGGTACCAGGTAGGACCCATACAGGTATGTTTGCCTACAGAAATGCTTTAAGGATATATCAGTTCTGTATTCAAAGACTCCATTCTGCCCACCACTGAGCTGTTGTTTTACACGAGTGGCCTTCCTGGTTGCTTTAGCAAGTCTGGCCATTCTACTCTGACCTCTCATTAATACGGTGTTTTTCAGCCACAGAAATATCCCTGCCTGGATATGTTCTTTGTTCATCAGGTCACAACCGTAATACTATTCACACATCCACAGAGTACCAATGGTGATACAAAAACAGGGCGACACAAAAGGAAATGAAAATGCATTTTATTTGTCTACAGTAAAATACATTCAGTGTATGTATTTTTTTTTTCTCAAAAAAACCCTGAAACAAAAATGGTTTCAAACCTGTTTCAAATATGGTTTCAAACCTGTAACCATATGCGTTTTTTTCATTTAGCATATATTATTCGTTTTACATAGGAATGAAGTTTGGTGTGATTTAGATGTTCAATCACGGCAAATAAAGAGAATGAATGTATTTTCATATTCTCCATCTTCAGAAGTGCTTTTATTTCATCAGCATTCTGAAGATTTTCCTACTTCTTCCCCACTTACCATATTTCACACTGATTATTCTTTATTGTGAGTGTCAGTCCTCCACAGACATGTTATCATTTTATTAAAAAATATTTATGTATATAATACATTCCATGCTACTGCTTAAATAGGTAAATTTAAGGTAAATCAGGAATTGCAACTTCCATATGTAATTACATACATTCAGTACATTTCACAGAACTATGGTTCACAGACACCTTTGTTACTCTTAATCTTATGTTTGTTCACATATTGAAAGTGAAATTACAAACAAAAATGTTTGCATCATAAAAAACTGTCTATAAACAATACACAAATATTCATGTTAAAAAGGCATAACATTTTGGTTTGGAATCTTGGAATTAAAAAAAAATCACAATAAACAAACACCTTGACTATATGGACATTTTAGGTTTTCTTGATCTGAGTTGGTGCTGTGAAGTATGAGAAAACAGCCCATGTGCCCATGTGAATTTAATCATTGGTGGGAAGAGGATACAATGGATGTGTGAAATGCCCTGACATAGGCATAAATGGGTTTTCAAGAATCATTAAGTTACACCATATTATATACGTAAAAATGAGTTTTCTTCCTGTTAACATTGCCTCAAATTTTGTGTCATGATTAATTATAGGTTATCATGCATATTTAATACGTTAATTATTTTAATTGAAAAATCAGTACTCAAACAAACACACACAATCCAGGGCTCTGTGTAGCTAAGAGATCCAGAGCTCCACATGATCATCTTGGATGTAATGGCATGATGTAGTACATCAATGTGGTGTTACTGTATTCGACTTACATGCTTTTACAAACTGAACCTGTGAGGTGTCAGATTGAGAGAGCAGTCCCCCACCACTCCCCTTCCTAAGTATTGCTCACTGAATATTCACCAGGATGGAGCAGCAGGCTTATGGCCCTGGCTGCGAGTTCAAAAGCCTTTCCTGGATCCCCTCGTTGGTTGTAGTTCAAGTTGTCCCTGTCCTTCACTGCACTCTGAGGGAGGCTGTGATGTGGCCTGACGGAAAGATGTGCATGAACAGGGCGATATTATGCTTCTTTTTTTACATTTCCCCAGCTTTGACCTATCTTTTTTTTTTTTTAAAAAAAAGAGTGGTTTTGGAATTTTCAGAACATTTTTCACTCTTGTTTCCTTCTTTTGACTTTTGCGCTTTTGCTTTTCTGTTGAGATAGAATTTACAAGCTGATCCCACACAGGGTTTATTCTGACAATGAAAAAATTACACCAAACCTTGAGGCTTCTTAGATGTGTTCGATGTGCAAGGTAAACAAACATGCAGTTCCAGATGTAAAAAATTGCAGTGTAGTTAGCATACAATGAATAAACAGGGTCAGCTGGGTGACTGCTGTCTCGGTAGGAATACCAAAGGCTGCTGACTTCAGTATAGTAACATGTGTTTGGGGCAGGAACTTAGGTGTCAGTGCTGGCCATCAGCCCTTGTAAAGTACAGTGCTCATCTCAGCCACGTTTGGCAAAAAGAACTGCTCTGAACTCTCCATATTAAAACACCTGTCAGTGTTCACTGTAGGTGGTGAGAATTAGGAGTGAAAAAACAATGAGGTCTGTTAGCAAAAGGCATTGATAGTATCAACATGACAGGCTCCATGATTATTCTGTGGTATATACACACATTCATGGTTTGCTTTCATGTCTGGAGGGACATTCTGCGATTCAGGGATTGTGGTACTGATTTGTTTCATCTGCCTTGCATGTGTTGCGTAAGGCATAGAGCTGCAGCTATACAATTTTACTGTGTTTGTTTAACCCCTTACAAGTTTGATTTTAGCCCTCTTTAGCCTATGTATCCTCCTCCCCTCCTTTCCATTTTTGAACAGGGTTGATCCTTTTTCTATCAATACCACATGTGGTTCTGCTCACCATCAAAAGGTGCTTTTCACAACACATTTTAATATATTTTGTCAAAAGTGTTGACTCAACAATATGTACTGTCTCTCAAACTGTGAAACACTTGCTATTAAGAACCAAACTATCAATAATAATTAAGAACGGAACTGAAGTGAGCTGTAATACACAAGCGAACTGAAGTGAGCTGAAGTCTCGTCTGTGTAACATATATCGTTTTTGCAAAAAAATGAGAAGTTAAACTAAGAGATGAACTGAACCCACACACATTTTATTCTGAGAACAGAAATAGCCCCACAAATCCCTTTTTGGTATTCAATGAGCAGTTTACGGCTCTATTTTCACAAATTTAGAATGCTGAATCGAAGGTGCACTCAGTAATCTTTTCAGTGCATTGAAGGTCATGAACACACAGCCTTGCGGAGAGCAACACTGAAACATATATCCAGTACACGCTGCACAAAGGATCCAGATCGTGATCTATTCATACTCTGGGTTCATCATGGACTTTCTGCATTGAAATGAATACCAATCTACTGCTTAGAAAAGGCAAAGAAGCAGGCAAAGCACAGAAATAAACTGCAAATGTACAGAAAGCCAAACAGTGTCCTAGACCACAACAAATGAAGTTTGGCACTAGTAGGCAGAAAGCTGCTGTGATGCACATCCAGAATATTCAGCAAGTGACCAGAATTGCACAGAATTTGTGGGAGACTCCATTTTTAGAGGATTCAGCACACATTGTGATTGTCTTCACACTGTTCTGACAGATCTACTGTAGCCCGGTGACCAATTACATTATGACAGCAGCATTCGTTCATTTTGAAGCTAAGTGTCATTATAACACAATAACTCATGTTAGCACTTGCTACAAAATCACCAACATCTGAAGGAAATATGATAACAATATAAATGGCATCATATTTTAGTTATATAACTTATTTACACCTTATTCTACTGCTTCAAATCTAGCAAAGTTTCTGTATTATTTATTACCTCCTACACATCACTTCTTCACAGTCTTCCCTCGTTCCTTATTAAAAATAAATTAAATTAACTAAGAAATACATCAAAGACAGCTGATTCATGTAAGTACCTACCAAATAAAGGAGACAGCATGAAGTATTATAATTGGGTGTTGGGGCACCATGAGTCACTATTCGTTACCTAAGTGTGAAGACCTCTTTCAGCTGTTCTTCTGGAAAGTCTTATAAGTGATCATCTGGTTTGAAATTAGTTCAGTAGGAAAGCCTAAACAAGTTAGTTAAGTTTTAAGCTTATCAGCCTGTTCGATTACCACCAGTCTCCTTCCGATTGGGCTTCTGTGATATTAGCAATAATATTAGACATGGTTTTCTAGAGCATGAATGCAATCACTATTAATTATTTGCTTTGTCCTCTATGAAACTGAAAATATCAACACCACATACAGTACAGTACAGCACACTATAACACCACAGATAGAGCTCTTCTTCATGGGAAAGCAGCAATTAAACTGGTGGGTTTCTTTAGTCAAACACAACACATACACTTGTCTACTTTAAATGCTCAACGGACAATTGTCCCTGTTTTTTTCCTTCACTGTACATGTATAAATGAATTATGTAAAGCAAAGAAACCATAATATTAGCTCTGTGAAGTTTGTCATGGAATACACTTGACCAAACTGCCAGTGGGTGCCTCAGATTAACTCTTCTCAACTGGTTCGACTGTGGAACCCTGAGAAACATCACAGCAAATGAGCTTGTGCTTTCATCCCCAAGCTGGTGATGTCCTTCCTCCAAATTTTCACAAGCAATATAAGGAAACATAAGGAAACTGGTCGGCTTTGTCACTCAAACTCTGACCAGACACAACAATCAATTTCCTGCAATCTCATTTCTTTCAGATACGTCAACCAAAACAGGGCTTCCCTGGCATTTTTATAGATGACATTTAACTGGATGTTAAACGCTCAGTCAACTTGGCGGATGCACCTGCTTTCAGCATACTCACTGTCCTTCATTTACTAAAGAATTTCCTTAACTTTATCAGTTATTTCTAGAAAGTGGTGTTTTTCCCAGTAGTCATGCTGATTCCATTGGCCCTTTGGAACATGTTGCCATTGAAATTGACATTGTCCTGGATATGCCTACAAATATATAATTCAGTGTATCCAGTATAGCTGCCTTCTACATCACACAGCTCAGTGTATCACTTCTGTAATGCAGTGGTCAGAGTGTATTGCTCTCAGTCCAGAAAAACCTCATGATGGACATTTGATCTCTTTCCATCAGGTAAGGTTTTTCACATTTGCACATTGACAAACCCAGGATGATGACCTAGTTAATTAGCTGAAATGTATCTATTGTATGTATTCCAGTTTCATCTACAGTCCATTCAATTAAAAAGGCCATTAAATATGACAGATTAAAACACTCATAATGAAGTAATTAATTTTGAAACATATATTAATCCATCTATCATCTAACTGTTTTTTCCTGGCTGGGGTGGCTGAAGGGATCCTGGACCCTATGCCAGGGAACAAAGGGCACAAGAATCGCATTCTCATACATGAAGTATATAATCAAACTGAAAGATTTATTTTGAAATAATTTTCATACTGCTTCTGTTCATATTTCAATATTAAATTTCAGAATTATGCTTTAAAAAACCTTTTCAATAATATCTTTTTCATTTCATAAGTACACTTTTCAGAAATATTTGACATTTCACATAATTGTGTTGTTTCCTGTCAACATAACTTCTGGGTAACGTTCCAAATTAGTTCATGCAGCAATTGAAAGTTTCTTTTGGATGAGTTCACGGTGTCATCTGGAGGTAAACTACCTCGCTGGAAAGACTCAGATAGGATGTCTGTTTGATTAGTGAGCAATTATAATAACAGTAGTTTGCAGAAAAAGTGAAACATTATGCTTTCATAAGTTTCAAGACAAATTATATTTCTATGGTGTCGCAGAACCATGTGGCAGATTGTGTGAGGCTTTCTGCTAATGATCAGTTCATACAAAGATATGCAGTGTCTATTATTTGCATTATTATATCTTAGGAACAAAAGATCAATGCCAATGGAATTAATGAACCATTTCCCACAGATTCCAGTTTAGGTTGTGAGGACGCAGTCATCTGCAGCCATTCTCTAGTCCTGTGTAAAGGAGATTATGGGCCACTGGTTTGATGTATCGTACATTTCAGTACATCAGTAAGCTGATTAGAGAGGAGAAACAGGAATCATTGGAACAATAACAGTTGTAAAAGGAGTGCATGTAGAATCCATTGACAGATGATGCATTTAAGCCTATTAACCAGAAAATGCTTCTTTTCCAGAAATTTCTTGGATTTCTTAGTGTAGACCTTTCACCTCGATGCAATTGATTTTGTTCACCACTACCATGATATGGATGACTGACTTTTGATGTAAATATTCAAGCTGGAAATTGTGATTGAAATCCTTGAGGGCAATGAAAGGGAAATATTAATAATACAGCGAATGGCTTCATCAGTGCCTCATAATCTCTGAGGAGATAAATCAATCATAGTTACTGCCATGCGGAAATGGAGGCTTGGGATCATATTCACTCCTTAAACTGAAACTTCGCAACTCGACCACCTTCAAATTCATACTGACCTGCCGCTGAAAAGTCCAGGGGTTTTAAAAGAGATTGCCTGCTCAGGTTCCACTCATCACGTCTTTGGAACTCGATGATTTGATCCTAAACCCACTGACTTATTTATGGGATTAGAGGACTTTTCAATCAGTAGAGATACTAGTGGCAGAGAGATGCCTGATGAACGATTGCACAGAACGACACACAGCAAGAGATGGAGGTGTTATGGAAAGTTTGCCTGGGTTCTTTTTTACTAGAGGCCAATTGATGCCATCTTCTGAAGCTACTACCATATGAATCCAGATTTATATTCACTGCTCTGACTTTACAGCAGCTCCAGTGCTAGGGGCTTCAATCTACCCTCATGTCTGTTGAGTTTATGTCTCCCCATTTGATGTTACTCTCTGGTTAGTGACTCCAATGACTATGATATGTCAGTTTCCTGTGATGGGCTGCTGTGCATCCCAGCTGATTCCTGTTGTAGGAGTTGTTTACTTGATGTTGGTGATTAAGCAGTTTTTTAAGTTCTTCATTTTCAGGGATAAACTAGGTGGGAATACAGCCAGTATGATAAATGTTAATACAATTTAAAAATTTCACTACATTCAATCTGTCACATTGCATTGGATCCTCCTTACTCCTTGTCAGTTCTACATTACCTTGACCTGCATTTTTTTGTATCGATTGAAAGTTTCAGATGCCTCATACGGAAATTTGATTTGTCCCTGTTGTAATGCATCGCAGACTTTATGCTGTAGAGGAGCTCTTTTCCTCTCCATGCTTATTTCTTTTCCACCTGTAGACTGTGCTATTATAGAGCGGGCTGAAAGTGCTGAACATAGCCTTTTCTTGTTTTAATTTGTCACTTTAAATTTGTGATTGAAACTATAGATGATTGTATACAATAACATATCTCTAGCAAGACAGGTCTGCAACTCTAGCTACTGTATATATTCCCCAAAAGTTACTGATATTTTCCCAAAAGTAATTAATATTAAAGCAAATATGCTGCTTGCTATCTATAATATTTTAACTTCGATAATACGTGTCAAAGTAATTTAAATATCATGAATTAGCCAATATGTGCTCCAGAATCAATAGCTGAAATGTATCAAAGAGTAAACTTTGTGAAAGAAATCATTTTATGGTTTTAATAATTTAGGACGGTAAAACATTTTAAAGTGTATGCTATGGTTTTTCCTAAAGTTTAGCAAAAAATAGCTTTGAAATGTGAGTTTTGCCATATAGGTTCTGTAATCCCTGGAACAGTGAGCACACTGACAGGTATCATTCAGCAGGATATTGTAAATGGAGAAGGGTCCAGTGTGCAGCTGTCTGATTTCTGAGCAATCTGCCTTCAGCAGGATTTTGCTCACACATCAGGATATGGCCGCTGTTCACTGTTGATCATTCCTCACTACTGGCTGTCACTTCTTGACAACATAACTTGTATTCCTGTGCCAGATGAATAATATAGTCTCATTTTGATTTTTTTCACATGTACCACTCTTCCATTTGAAATAATACACACCATGTTCCAAATAAGCACTGTCTTGCCTTCAGGTGGCTCAGGATAGACACTATCACTATCACAGAGATTAAACTATTAGCAATTATCAAAGTCCCTAACACAGTCAATAGCTGAAATATATCAAAGAGTAAACCAACAAAGAAACTTACTTTATGTGCATTTGCACTGACATGAAAACAAATTATAATGCATTTTAATCTTTTATATGCTATCTATACTTCATTTGTGGTATACAGATTAAAGTGCAAGGTATTTTCTTGTCATAGCAGCGCAAATGCTCATAAAATAAGTACACATTTGCATTTTACAAATAATTAATTGTCATACGTAAGGTGAATGGGTACTTGCGTACCAGTTATGGCCATCCCTGTATATAGCTCTTCCTACAATAATTGTTTTCATCTTTCCTCCACAATCCATGCTTGATGTATGTGTGGCTCTCTCCTTTCCTCAGTAAACCAGGAGCCAGTGAGGAGTGACTTCTGATGTAAGATGAAGTGACAGCACCTGTCATATTAGTTCAGGGTTTTTTTCCTCTCCCGTCTTTACTATTTTTTCCCCCTTTTTCACGCCAAATAATTAACAGGATCCATCTGACATATAATTGCAAATTGATGACAATAGATAGACTGCACTTCTCTTTCCATATCCTCCTGCCAGAAGACTGCCTCGGGGTTTAAAAAAGGCCTTAGGAGATTATAAGAGGTAAGTGCTTCGGGGATCAGTGAAAATGCATACACTCCCCCATCCCAGTCGTGGAGAAGAGCAGCAATACCAAGTAAGATCCTGAGGAGAGAACCTTGAAGGGGGCCCTCCCCTTGTGTGGTCCCCTCCCTGGAAGGAGATGGCAGTGAGGCACAAGAAGGAACCTTGTCATAAGTCCTTTTTGATCCCACCCGTAACCACACACAAGACTAGCTAATAAAAATAGACCTTCAGCTGCTGCATGCAGACACAACGGTGACATTTCCTTACTCTTCAGTGATTAATGAATGTACAGAGGAAGCTGGGATGCTCCAGGTGGAGTTAACTCACAATTGTTACTCCCCACAAATTGCAGAAAAGGGCAGCTCATCACAACCCAATACAGGACAGTTCCAAGAGGAAAAGCCTACTAAAGTGTAATGCTTTGTTTCTATTAGCCCAGCACTCATGCAGATGAGGTGTTAGGAATGCTAAATATTTAAACTTGTGACTGTCCCAAATATATAGTTATGCTCCTTCCATCGAAACAGCAAGGAAACACTCAAGCTTATATAATGCACTTGCAGTTCAATGTGATGCCCAGTTTATACCACAAGAGAGGTCAATGTTCACATACAGACCCCATCAGGAGTTTGATCTAGCCATGCAGTTTATCCAAAAAAAAAAAAAAAAAAACAGTTGAAAGCAATATAATAATATAAATGGAAGAGAGAAGTCTCACAATAGGTAACCAGTGCCATTGTACTGAAGCTAAAACTGCTACTGTAGCTGTTTTTGATTCTTCGTGCACAATAGATAAGTAAACAAGGTGTCTAGATCTGGTGCTGATATTGATTAAATGTTGGATAAATAGTGATGAGTAAAGTTTGGCTTACTTTTATTTGACATTTAACTAAGGGCTATTAGCTTTGTTTCCCGTATTGCCTGAGGTCTGAGGGGAAGTTTGCATTCCGCACTGGATGGCACATATTTTTCACCCTCCTGTCCAGTTTTCACTTGATCTTGGCCATATACCAGTAGCTGATAGATCGATTTCTCTGACCCCACTTTGCTTATGCGACCTCGATCTCGACAGCATCACAAATACAGCCGTCTGCAACATCTGAGGGCAGCCCTGCAATCAATGCAGTGAGCTGACCTCACTGTAAACTTGGCTAAGTGTGCTATTAGGCAAAGGGAGGGTCATTGGGTTTCCTTTTTGGTAAGGGACAAATGCTCACTACTTAAGTTTAAAAATCAAGGAGAGGTCTGAGAGGACATTTCTGTGGCTGGCCAGTTATGCATTTATTCTCAATTTTGCGTCCCTGGACAGTCCCCTCACAGCCTCACTTTGCTGTTGGCATTCCTGACCACCAAGGCAAGACTCTCAGTGGCCCATTTACTACACTGCCTCATTTCACCCTGATTCCTAATGTGCAGATGGATGCTGGCTGGGGATCGTCTTGCACATCCGAGTCATGAACTCTACATTTTCAAGTGAAAGGAAAAATATTTTTTAAATAATAAACCTCTTTAAAAAGCACCTATAATAAGCAGAAAAAAAGTAAATGTCACCTTCTATTATTACCTGAGATGTAGTTTCATAATCTGTGTGGGCCATGCACCAATTTCTCAAGCTCCACTGTACCAAGGATTCTGGTGAAATACTTGACTGTTGGTGTCCAGTGTTAAAATTCTTCCATTTCAACTATACCATGACCATGACCTGGTGTGACTTTGTCCTTTGCTGTAAAAACATATTATTGTGCATTAGATAAATCTTTGTAAAATCATAACATTACTTAACACTTCATATATTTAAATCCAGTTAAGGTGTTTGTCATGAAAGACATTTGGTGGAAATGTTATCAAAAGATATAAATATGCTATTAGCAGAAAAAAAACTCTATAATGAAACTCTTCAGTCCACATTATTATAAGAGACAAAAAAAAAATCCTATCTCACGTATATTTGCATTCGTTTGAATAATATGCCCTCGCGACCCTGTACTGGATAACCAGTTGGAAGATGAATGGACGGATGAATGGCATGCAAATTGTTTCAAATAAAAGTTAATTTAGATAGAAATAAGAGACTTTCTGGAGTAGGAGCATTTGCTAAAATTCCTTTTTTGGAGGTCTCTATCCAGAAAGCCACATTTAGAACCAATAATAAGTTAAAAAGAATTTTTAAATTTTAAATTGTTATATTTAAAAACATTACTTTTAAAATATTTAATCTATTTTTTACACCTTAATCATGGCTAAAATGGTGACAGTAGCAAGAAATAAGATTCACTGAATTGACCATAAATTGGATTCTGCAGTAGATCTTTGATAATGGGTAACTTTTGTTCAAAAATATATAGTGACAGGAAGAGTAATTTACATGAATATTGATGTGCACACAAAAAGTTTACAAGCAACTGTTACTGCAAACATGGGAACATTATGCTAGAGCAATGATCACCAACTAGTAGACAGAACTACAGTTCACTCTCAACAGTGCAATCGACACAGAAAAGGTATATAAAAGGTATAGCAAATTTCTTGTCTTGGACCCCCCACCCCAGGTTTTGCATTACTGATGGAATTTGACCCTTGAGGGAAATAGATGGGCGAGGGATGGGGGGTTATGACCCCCCCCAATAAATGAAACTGGCTAATACACCCCCCCCCCCATAATCATGTCTTCCCCTAAAAGGGTGGGGATGCTGCCACGTGCCAGGCACAGCCTGCTGACAGATATGAATTCCTCTGCATTGTTCACACTGCTTCATTTCTTGA
>JAODJW010000094.1:25591837-25601869 GCA_026777045.1 Hyperopisus bebe
TTTTTATTTCCCATTTTAAATAATTCATGACACATTTAAGTAATAGTTTCTCTTTATATTTCCCATTTTAAACAATTTATGGCACATTTAATTAATTAATTGTTGGTGCATTTACTTATTTAATTTTGGCACTCTTAGCCCTCCATAGCCTGCATCCATTGAACGGGCAATTTAGACATACCAGTCCATCCAATCTGTATGTTTTTGGACTGGGGGAGGACACACAGAGTGGGAGTGGGGTTATATCTCCCCAACCCTGCATGTGTGAGGTGACACTCCCTATCAATGTGCCCCCCCCCCAAGCCAAAACAGTGCTACAAATTATTGAAAGAAACCTTGGAGGTAAAATAACAGGGTCACCGGCTTTGAATATAAAAACAGAAGTATGTGGTGTTATTACTGATGCAAATTTTTCGTCTATTTAACTGAACAGAAATAATATTACAAAGGTCATTTGAAAAAATCTGTCCCTTGAGTCCCTCCTCTCACAGTAAAAAGCCGTAAACACCTTTGTTGTCAGCAGATTTCGTTTCCTTTTCATGGTCAATGCAAAAAAAAACACTGTTTACCAACTGCAATGAATGCAGCATGTGTACTCTCCCAAACAGAGAAAAGGTCACACGCTGTCTGTTTTCAAAGAGCAGAACCTATGTCCTTCACATCTTTGGGGTCATATTAAAAGACCTTCACACTTTAGCATTAGAATACATCACTGGATGACTTTCTGTATGTTTTCTTGCTTTAGGTCTGCACAAATAACAAAAGTAAATTAAGAAAAGCCCCACGACCCTGTACTGGATGGACGATAGATGGCAAGGAGGAAAGTTATACAGTAGTAAACAAGCTTTTATTTTTAACTACCAAAGACTTGAGGCTATGTAACAGTTTGAAATCTCTTAAGGTCTGTGTTTTTAAATTTCCTTTTAATTAAGATTTCAGTTTCTGCTATTGTTTGCTGCTATTTAACTTCTATGCATTGCTACTAGGGATTTAAATAGATTTTCTTACCCAGTTTGTTACGCCCTGCCCGTCATGTCTGCCTGACCCTCCTGTCTCCTCCCTAACATGACCCTGATGAGCCACACCTGTTACTTGTTACCCCTTGTTAATCTTTTCATTTAAGTACCTGTTTGGCTTGTCAGCCCCAGTTTGGTCAATGAAGTCAGTCCCCTTGTTGTCTGTGCCTTTCCTGATACCAATCTTCCTGTTTTGATCCCTCACAGTGCTGTTTATTTCCCTGCTCCTGTCTTCCCATCTCTGTTTGCCAAAAACCTGCCTTCGAGTCCGCCCATCATGACATGGTTTGATACTGTGCTTATTATTTATGCTTATTTCACTTATTATTAATCAACTTGTTTTAAGCTATATTAGCATTTTTCATAATTTTCTTTCCATTTTTTTTGTTATATAAAAATCTTTGAGCCATTAGAGTATTTATAGTCAGCTGTATCTATGCCTAGACTATTAACCACATAGAACCTGGCCTCAGTTTTCGTGGTTAAATCCTGAATGTACAGGCTTGTAAAACCTTTAATTGGTTGATTCATATTTATTGGTTGATTTAATTGGTTTATCATAATTACTCTTGTTGCATTTAAAATGAATTACCTATATTTGAAATTAGCTAGCAATTATCCACTTCGAACACAACAGAATGGAACAAACAGAGATAGATTTTATTATTATTATTATTATTATTATTTATCATGTATTGGTGATTGTGTCCCCCCATGAAAATCATTGGCCACCCCTTTGAAAAATTTCTGCTGGCTCCCCAGCCTGATAGGTAATTTCATTCTACAGTATTAAAAACTCTAGACTCAGTGTTTGATTAGTAGCACCATTCCATCTGTGATTGTGGTGTAAAACTGCAGCAAAGATCTAAAGCCTGACAGGCAATTACTGTCACCAGCCTCTACACTGCAGTTAGCTGCGAAGTTTTATGCAAAGAAGTAACTTTTTACTAAAACTACAATAACATATATAAAGTTTACAGATTGAAATAAAAAGATAGCAAGTTACTAGCAGAATACACTATATCTCCATCATATAAAGCACATTTAAACATGTAAATGATTCCTGAACAAGGCACAAATAACCTCAAGAGTGAGCCTTTATTCAGAACTGTTTGGTGCTGAAATGTATTCAAATATTATTTCAAACTAACATCAATCTAACCCAGCTTTTGTGTGTCATATATATTAAATACATCATTGATATACTAACACTCCTTGTATAGCCCTTGACATCCTCGGATAAGGGATAGGGCAAAAAAGTAACAATTAGCATAAAATAAGAAACTAAGCGAGGAACAATCCTCCCAAAAGTAAACAAGACAATAAGGCAACAGCAGTTTATGTTCAGAAATAATCTGGAGGAGAATTTGATGTGTTTATGGGATGCACCAAGCTATCATGTCAGTAAAATGCTGGACAGTATCCAGTGTGAGAATTCCTAATCTGTTTTCTGGAGTCTGGTAGCATGAAGCTGCAGGATCAGCTCGCATTACAAATAGATTTGCTCTTTTCTTGAGGGTTTGTTCCCTAGTGAAGCATCCGTATTTGCACTCGTTCTCGGTTTATCTGGAATGAGATGCTCTGAATATTGGATTAGTTCAGATAAATAACTAGCATATTGACACTTACCTATGCTGTCTCGGTAGATGTGCATTAACCAGTCACCCTTTAGATGAGGGTCTGGTGCTTCCATACAGCTTTGTACAAGTGAATATAATCATCCATCACCCTCTGCACTACACTGTCAGGAGTACATTAGTTTGCCTGTTCCCAGGAGCTTGACTGAGATTCCCCGTCACGGATCACTTGGCAGTTTTAATGGCAACCTTACAACTTTTTGAAAAATGTTTCATCAATGCACAACACAAAACATTTTTGTGTATATTTAGGAAAGCTTTTGCTTTTCAAGTGGATTTTTCTCTGTGGATAGAGGAGAGATGGGTCAACATGGTTCTCTGTTATACATTCCCTTGCTAACTGGAAACTTACAAGTGTCAGGATCGGTACCCACCCAGCCCTTTCTCATGTGTCATCTCCTTATTTGACCAGCTGGCCATCCCATTTGGTGTTACCCTGGTGTGTTTTCCAGCTTCTTGGGCTGCTGTGTGGCTGTATGGGCTGACTGTTGGGTTATGAACTAAGCATCCCTACTATTGTGAGTTTGAGGCTGGCCAGAGGCCAATCTCAACTTTATTAGAGATTTTGAGTTTGGTATTGCCACTTCTTAATTGTTTATAATACCATATTAGGATTTTACATTTGTGTCCTTTTTTAAAATTTACCCGTCCTGTGTTTAGTTATTTTCTGTGTTCCAAGTATCTCTTAGTGTTTGAATTTGTAATGCGTGATTGTAATTACCCTCACCTGTTTCCAGTGTTTGGTTAATTGCCTATGGCCCACACCTGTTTCTCATCCTGCCTCATTAGTTGTGCTTATAGTTGCCTGCCTGTGTTATGTTCTTCAGTTAGTCATTGTGATTCTGTGTTTTGGTCCCTGCGTTGCTCTTTTATGGCTCACTTACTTGTGGGTCCCCTAGATGTGTTTTAGTGTTTTATTTTTCTCTTATGTTAGCTCTTGTTGGTACCCTGCTTCAGGTCATGATCCCTTTGTGTTCTGTGTCGCTGAATTAAACCCTTTTGTTGAGACCCACTATGTGGATGGTAACTACTTCATCATGCCTTGCCATAACAATAGGACAGTCTAGTGAAGCATTCATATTTGTGTTCTGTCACCACTGAGTTTGAGTTGAGACAAATTAGGATAAATGATGTGTGCCCAGGTCACACAATTCAACATAAGTATACTCAGGTTTATAAGACGTTCCTACTGAAACTAAAGAAGCTGAGTCATAGAGATAACCACGTGTTACACATGGATAATAATTCACAAAGTGACTGGTGACTAGCCATTGCACAAAAATGAGACATTTTAATTAATGAAGTTATTGATAATTCTGCAGATTACATTCTGTAGCCCCAGCGAGATTTAGATATCCCAGCATGCCTGTGGGCAATTGTAAATAGCCCTTCTTGTATGGTTGTTCTTAAAAGTTGTATTTGTATTGTGGTATGTAGGTTTCCCCTGTGTATTATGTGCAACTTGTCCAATCCTCACATGTCCTAAGCATTGTATAAATCTCCCACTGTGTGTGTACCTTATAGTTTGGTGCCTGACCTCCCTGTCTATTGCTTGTGTGTTTGGTTTGGTGCTTGTTGGGTGCCTATTATAGTCCTGTTAAGTACTGTAATAAAAGAGTGTGTTCTTCCCGGCAAGCAAGTCTCCTCATCCTTCACTGCTCTTGTGATGCCTGAGTCTGCCCAGTGCTACAATACTTTGTCATTGTCAAGTGACTGTAAAGGCTTCCAGGTTCAACATTTTGGGGAAACAACTGGGGAAGTTGACCTGGGTGTGAGGGGGTTGCACATCACTGGACCCTGGTTGAAGTAATTTTGTCCAGGGCCCAAGCATTTTAGGTGCTGGCCCTGAAGGCACCATTTTGTATGGCGGGTTTGGAGCTGGTCAGAGTTCTCAAGCAATAGGGAGCTGTTGTCAAAGACATCAGTTCTGGAGTACAGCACTGGAATTGCAGCAGTCATTTCGACCGATGATCTCATTAAAATAACCCATATTACAATTGCTTTAATGCTTTGAAAGACAATGTGAGGTGATAATCAAAGAATTTTAATTCACCTTTGACAATACACCAGCGTAGTACTTTGTTATATGCAGAGTAGAGTACTCATGTCAGTAGACTGTTGAAAAAACCTAGGGGCTGCTTGTTGAATGAAGGGAGACTCTAGTCCCTATTTCAGCCTTGATCTCAGAAAAGATTGTGCAAACTATTGAGGAAAGACTACTGAACATGCAGTATGTCAAGGTGAAGGGAAACTGTCATCACCAAACTAGAAAGAGCTGAGTTGCTGTGGAAGAAAGAAATGGATCGTCATCACACTCATAGTATCATGGCTTAAGGGAATTCTTCTACCCTTTTGGGTGAAGGATGATCATATTTTTTCATACATTTGTAGGGGTGTGTGTGTGTGTGTGTGCAACAAAGTCTTCCCTATATCCATTTTACATTAGGTTTAGTCTACAGAACAGACATTCATCATGAGCAGCGAATGTCCAGGGTGGCAGAAACAAACAAACAAACAAATAGAATAACAGCACCTAAAAGCATGTATGATTTTGTAACCAGTGAGTGACGTGGGCTACGTCACCTACAGGTCACGTGTTGGGCTGCGGTATACGGCGACTGGTTTATAGGGTTACTATGGCAGCGTTCCGCAAGTCCAAGCACTCTGTATTGTGTGGTGCTACGTTGCGTAGGTAGATTGTTTACGCGGTTACCATGGTAGCCTCCGTAATCAAGTTTCCGACATTGCACAGCTGTTTCTGCTCTCGAAATTATACTGTTTGGTATTGGTGAGGATAAAAGCCATGGGAAGTTAGTGGCAGGGGGCGTTGTCCAGTGTTCCTTTGGCATTTCTTTAATTGATGGGGATCGTTGTGAGCTGCTGGTTCTCCTGTGTTGGGCTGCAGTCCGAGATATTAAGTTATGATGTGTGGATGATGTGGCGGCAGAGGCGACGTGTGTTTTGTTTTTAATAACAACTGATTCCTTTTAGTCTTGTTGCCAGGTGGAAGGGGTGCAGGTCTGGGTTTATACTGAAGCCCAGGTAGGATGCATGTGTATACATTATGCATATAATTATTTGAAATTCATGTGTATCATGGCTGTGGGGTTAATTGTGTGCATACAGTATGTCTGCAGGAGTTGCCACTGCTGTTTTGCCTGTATATTTTTATTTTTTGTTTTCTCTTCTGTGTGTGATAAGGTGACATGGTGGTTTCTTTTTTTATAATGTTTGTGGTTGTGGTGAACAAATGAGTGGCAATTACTAAGTTTAGCCTTTGAGTGCTGGCTGGTCTAATTGGTGTGAGTTTTGAAGGTATTTATCCTTTATCCTCTTTCCATCTATGGAGCCGGAGAACGTGGTGCTGCTGTCTTGGGGGGTGTGTGGCGTGGCCTTTTCTGCATTGCATGGAGTGACCAGGGTGTGAATCAATGAGCACTCACCCTATGTTGCGGTTTGTTGTGTGACTGTGTGTGTGTGTGTGTGTGTGTGTGTTTGCTCTCTTCCTCCTTCCTCCAGGGAACCACTCTCACTGGTTTACATATTGGCTTTGGTTTGCATATGGAATTGGTCTGCCTGTACTCTGGGTTTTGTAACTGAACCTGTTCTTCTTGTGGACTGTACCACGAAGCGGGGTTACTGGCTTATCGGGGTAACTTGTCGGATTTAAGGTAGTCTGGGCAAAATGTAAGTGAACGAATATGAAGTCCACTGTGGTACCTTAAATCCGACAAGTAACCCGGATAAACCAGTAACCCCACTTTGTAGTACAGGCCACTGGCTGCTGACCTGTGATTTTAGTCATGTTTTGATATTTACTGAACTTCCGTTATTTATGTTCTTTTAAAGGTTTTGTGTTAATAAACATTGCCCAGGTACTGGGATATGAGTCTCTGTCATTTATGTGATGTAGCTGTACCTGTGGGAATCCTGAGGATAACAGTAATCATACATCTTAAGGGGCAGGGCCTTAGGTGGCGTATCCTGGTCTTCTACCCACACTTAGTGACCTAGTATCACAAGGTCACAATCTGAATACTCAAGAAATGACATAGCATATCAGATCAATCCACTCTCCAAGCGATTATCCACTACAGGGTCACACTTTCTAATATAGCAGATTATAATAAAATTGTTCTCAACAAACTTCAGACTTTGCTGGCTAGTCTGGTCAATACATGCTTTTATCTTCTGTAGATGTTTATAAAATTGAGTTTCCCTTTGTAGGAACCTAAAAAAAACAGTACATATGTACATTTCCTTAATTCAATAACAAAATAAGAACTAAAGCAAATAACATGAGCACTAATAGTGAGCACTCCATATTTTACATGTTGTATTTAGTTTACAGATCAACACAGGCATTCCGGAAGTAGTTACTGAAAATGTGGGCACTTGTCTTGAAACACTGTTTTAGATGTTGACATTTGAACATTTCATTCAAATACCTTGCTAAAACATAATATGAACACCCTTTAAAACACATTTTATTATTTAACTGCACTGAAGGCTGTTTCACATTTAAAATGAACAAAATGTACCTGCCTAAGTTCAGTGTCGACTCCTTCAATTGCTGTTGCCCAGTATCCACATTTACCTATTCAATTAAATCCCGTCCAGATGGTGATATCTCGCTGATTTGCCGCACGGCCTTTTCTCAGTACTATTGTCCATACACTTGTAATCACTGCCTGCTGGCACCATAACAGACTGCACTACCTGTCTGGCCTTGGTTATTTCCACATTAATGGGGCCCAGTCTACAGAGCGGCATGTAATTACTGCAAATGTCATTCTTCTTTTAATAAACGTGAGCAAAAGGTTCATCCTCGCCAGTTTGCTCAAGGACAGAAGATCTGGGCTGCAGCATTCTCATGGAGCAGCTTTCTTGTGCTGCCATTATTTTAACTATTTCAAGTATTTAAAAGAATCAGAGTTTTTAAGTATATGCTTGCTTGTCAATGGCAAAAAAGATTTTGTTGTCTTCATTCATGAAGTTAATACCTGGTACTTTTGATAGGCTGCTTTCTACCCCAGCAAAGGTACCATTATTACATGTTTTGAAGAAGCTGTTCACAGTGGTGAAAGCATAGATTTTCCATGAAAACAGTTTGTCACACCTCGTTCACACAGGGTAATGCAGACCTGCCAGCATTTAAGAATTTTACATACCAACTGTAGTATTAGGAACAGTATGATTTTATTACGGTTTAAAATAAAGTTTCCATCCAAGTACAGATGGCACAAATGTTCCTCGGTTGATGTTCTCTGAAACTTGATAAAGTGTTATGCAAATTTCTCTTTTTAGCAGTGATTGACTTTTTTTTTACTGTGAATTACTGCATATTACTGTCTGATATTTACCAGTTCTCATGGCGCTGTGAGAAAAGATTTAATTTCCTTCATCCATGTACAAAGATTACTGCCAAGAGCATGACTTTCTGTGAAAAAAATACACTTAAAAATAAAATGTGCACCAATAACAGTAACTCTTACTCTCTACATACAGACAATTTCTACAATATCTAAGCCAATTAACAAATGTGCTATATTAACAAGAAGAGATAGGGATGACATATTTTGCTAATCTTAAAATTTCTCAGTTTAGGAATAGTAATGCTGTAGAACCTTTTTTCTTGTGAAACTGCTAAGAAACATTTTACATAAGGTAATTTATAGAAAAGTCACAGCTGTGGTAGCCTAATGGTCAGTAAAGCAAACTTGAAATTGAATTATTGATGGCTTACAACGTCATGCCTTGTCTGTCTTACCTGCCATGTCTTATTTGTCCATCTGGTACGTGATGTCATAATGGGGGATGGGCAGGGGTGGGCTGATTTGGAGTGGCTTCACTTAATGTATTGATCTGTTGTTCAGGTAATTAAAAATAAAGTTGTCCTCCGAAAAGGGGGGCGGGGAGGGTTGGGCCACCTATCAAAGTACTACTGAGATACCTTGAGCATGGTGCTTCTCCCTGGGCGCTGAATTAGCTGCCCCCTGCTATGTCACATACTGTATATGTTAAATGCGGAGGGCACATTTGTGTGGTGTGTCAATGACTTTTCGCCTCATTTCTTTAAGGCTACAAAGACACATTTTTTAGATTTTCTAAATGAAAATATTTCTTGTACACTAGCTATACTCTGGATCTCCAGTGACCCTGAGTAGGATAAGTGGTTTCAGAAAATGGATGCATGGACAATAGCAACCGGTAGTAGCAAGTTTGTTGACTGGGTAGACAGAGTAATAGATTAATAAAACAAGGAAGAAATGCCATAAAGACTATAAATATAGATTAATGGAGGGCAGGTTGGTTCAAGATTATAATACCATTGTGACTTAATTGATATTGCTGTACATTTCTTATAAACATGAATAATACATAGAGTCAGTGATACACTATATTAATACATACATTCCCTGGGTTACGATAGTCTGTGTTACGATATTTCGACTTTATGATGCGTACATGTTTTTCACTTTCAGTACACTATTCAATAAATTACATGAGATATTATTATAACATTTTATTAAAAAAGGGCTTTGTGGTAATGATTTTGCCCAACTGTATGCTAGTGTAAGTATTCTAAGCATGTTTAAGGTAGGCTAGGCTATGCTGTTTAAGTTAGGTGTACTGTATTAAAATGAATTTTTGCCTTACAACAGGTCTATTAGAACATAACCCCATTGTAACCTGGGGAGAGGCTGTACAATACAACATAGCCTTTCAGTGAAGTACATGGTTTCCAGTTCTGTGACTGCCCAGTTTCAAGAGAAGGCATAACACAGCTACAGCTGAATGGTGGTGACCATCAAATCTATTTCCCCATACGTCACATCAATCAGTCATACACAATGACCCCACTGTGGCTGCACCCTTCGCTTAATCAATGTAAGCTCTTATCTCTCAAAAGGCTTGTTAACTGTAAGCCACTCCCGGCATTTATGAAGCTGACCTATGTGTACATGTTTAATGTTTGAACGCAGTCTGTCCTGGAGGGGGGAGATGAATGGCCCTGTCAGGATACCCTATTTTTAGGTCTTTGCTGGTATTGGATTCACAGCATGATTAAGCTGGCCCCTCTTTTCTTTGTCAGTGTGAAGTAATGCCTCTTCCCACAGCGTTCAGCTGCAGAGATAAGATATGTAACACACATACTTATAAATGCCAGCCGATAACCATTAAAGTCAATTTCTTTATATTGTCAGTTCTTTTCTATGGCTGATAGCCGCTGATGGAAGCACAAGTCCATATTTATGAAATGATGGATTAAGTGTCCATGGGAGTAGCTCCTATCCATGTAAAGCCAATGTTCACAAACTGGCTATGAATATTTGCAAGTCTGTAACCCACACCCCCCCCCCCCCCCCCCCCCCCCC
>JAODJW010000094.1:25618099-25635085 GCA_026777045.1 Hyperopisus bebe
ATATGGGCCAACATTTCTAAAGAATGCTTTCAGCACCTTGTTGAATCAATGCCACGTAGAATTAAGGCAGTTCTGAATGCGAAAGGGGGTCAAACACCATATTAGTATGGTGTTCCTAATAATCCTTTAGGTGAGTGTACAAGAGTTCTTGTATTTTTAGTTTTTTCATAGCAGTCACTGATTTTTATAAAATAATATTTTCCCTTATGGGGACCAGGAAACTGGTTATTTATCAAAAACGGATATTTATCACGTTATGGGGACATTGTGTAATATGTCACAATGTAATATAACCATAATCCACACACACACACACACACACACATTTCTGGTTTTCAATACTTTATGGTTATACTAAGGATAATTACAATAAACACAAATGTCTGTTGCTTTCATCTTACGCACATCAACAGTTACAGAAAACTTTTCTCCTTCTCTTACATTTTATTTAGACAGAATATTACTGATAGGGCCACCCACTGATTTCTATATTTTTTCTATAACTTGTCCCAAATTAAACAAGTTAAATATGCTATATTAAATTATTCATCAACTTATTGTAGTACTAAATTGCTTTTCTATATCAATTCACTTTTCTTTTACATTAAATCAAATTCCAATCAGTTCAATATGAAACAAAACTAATCAAAATAATAAAGATACAACAAGCTCAGTAAATTCAAGTGTGGTACCGTCATAGGATGCCACCTTTGCAATAACTCAGTTTGTGATATTTCTTCCCTACTAGCTATTCCACACTGAACTGTAAGTGGTATTATTGTACAACAGAAGCATTTAGAAATAACAGAAACTCAGCCACGAAATAGCAGACCACGTAAAGTAACAGAGTGGGGTCGTCAAGTGCTGAGGCACATAGACATAAAACTCTCCAACACTCTGTTGACTCAGTAACTGCAGAGTTCCAAACTTCCTCTGGCAATAACCCCAGCACATAAACGGTGTGCTGGGAACTTCATGGAATGGGCTTCCATGGCCGAGCAGCTGCATGCAAACCTCACATCGCCAAGCGCAATGCCAAGAGTCGGATAGAGTGCTATGAAGTATGCCACCACTGGACTCTAGAGGAGTGGAGATGTGTTCTATGGAGTGAAGAATCATGCTTCTCTGTCTGGCAGTCTGATGGTCAACTCAGGGTTTGGCAGATGCCAGGATAACATTGCCTGCCTGACTCCATTGTGCCAACTATAAAGCTTGGTGGAGGAGGGATAATGATATGGGGCTGTTTTTCAGGTGTTAGGCTAGGTTCCTTAGTTCCAGTGAAGGGAACTCTTAATGCTTCAGCCTACCAAGACATTTTGAACAATTCTATGCTTCCAACTTTGTGGGAACAGTTTGGGGAAGACCCTTTTCTGTTACAATATGATCGTACCTGTCACGTCCTGATCATGTCGCTCCTCCTGTGTGCCATGCCCCCTTGTTAACCTCGTGTAGAATCCTCTTGATTACCAGCTGTTCCTAGTCTTGTCCAATCGAGTCTGTGTATTTAAGTGCTTCCCAGTTAGTATTTCCCCAGTCTTCTCATTAAAGTATTGTAGTCGCTGACGTTTTTCTGTCCCCCTGATTGTGTTCTCCCTCTAATAAACCCCGAGTTTAACCTGTATACTTCGACTCCCGTGCTTCCCTTCCCATCGTGCCTTCAGCATCCTGACAGTACCCCAGTGCACAAAGTAAGGTCCATAAAGATGTGGTTGGGTGAGTTTGGTGTGGAAGAACTTGACTGGCCAGAGCGGAGCTCTGATATTAATCCGATTATGAATCTGGCTTTCATGTCTAGCATCAGTGCTTGACCTCACAAATTTTCTTCTGGATGAATGGGCAAAAATTCCCACAGACTCACTCCACAATCTTGTGGCAAGCCTTCCCAGAAGAGTGGCAGCTGTTATAGCTTTAAAGGGGGAACCAAGTCCATATTGCCTATGGATTTAGAATGGGATGTCATAAAAATTCTTGTAGATGCAATGGCCAGGTGTCCCAATATTTTTATCCATATAATCAGAAAGGCAGTATTTCAATTAAATGCATTTAAAATATATATTTACTTAATATTATGTCATGGTCAGCTCCCGTCCGACCCTACCTTTCGTGTCTCTACCCTGTTTGTCTAGCAGATACAGCTGACCATCCCACCCTTTCACTCCCTGTCCAACCCTTGTGTGTTTCCTCTGCTCTCTTGCCTGCCACATAGCTCAATGGGCCGAAGGTGCAGAACAGAGGCTGCACCCCACAGTTGTGGTTTTGAAGCCAGCCTCACCAGTTTTGTTTCTTTATTGGTTTTCTGTTTTTCCTATTGTTTATTAGCCCTTTGCTTCCCTGTTCTAGTTTTATCCTTAGTTTGATATTGTTTATCCCTCTGTTTAATTTGTTCTGTTTGTGGTTCTTTGCCCCTGCCTTGGTTATGTTCTGTTTTACTTGTTTCTTTATTTTTCTCCTAGTGTAGTATTTCCCTGTGTTTCCTTAGTTCTGAGCAATTTATATTTTGCTGGGCAGAAAAAAATAAGATGTATTTTGTAACAAAATACTTTGAGAGCTTGTATTTTATAAATTTAAATAATATTTAAATTACCTAATAAAATATATCATTTTATTTTTTTTCTGTCATTTAAAAAACATTCATCACCAGTCTTACAGTTATTTAAATATCCTATCTTCACCTTTGGTTAGATGCAAGTAAATCATGTGACACATCCTGTTGGGCTCAACTTGCCAAGTGTGAACTTCATCTTCCCATGAACAGTAATCCAAGGAAAGAAGCTGCTTTGGTGCTTGGTGCAAATTGCCTTAAGGTAAAGTATGCAGTAAAATATACTATCAGATATTACTCACTGAATGTCATTTTAGGACAGAAAAATAGAGCAACTAACAAACAACAGTACTGTGCTCTAGAACTTGTGAATTACCTTGCTAGCCTGCTAGTGGCATTCTAGTTAATGCAAACAGGCATGTTCAAGCAGTGGCATCTTGTGGTTTGTCATGTATGGAAGCCTTCATTAGAGATAAATCAGGCCAGCTACTTTTATTCCTGAGGACAAAATGAATTTATATCCGCTAAATGTAAACATTTTTATAGCCACTGAACCTGCATAAAATAGAGAACCGACTGGTGATCATGGTGTTGCATGGTTCCTTTTTTTTGAGTGTGTGTCTAAAAAAATAGTTTCTTCTTTCAGTTTGCGTACGTTCGACACCCTTCTGAAAGACAAAGTGGGAAATTCATGCATTATGATAATTAGCTTAACAAAGTGTTGATGTGCCTTATTGTACGTATGCATACACACACTGGCCATGTCAGCCACTGCCACTAACTCTGTGGGAAACGCTGGTATAAACCCCCAACCTCAACCTGCTGCTCATTACATTACTAATGTTACAAAAGTCATTTTTCATTTTGGAATGAACACTGTAACACATGTAAATCGCAAAATTATTATTCTATTTAAAGTTTGGGTAAGCTGCATTTTTTGTAAATATTACAAATGACTACGGTTGTAACCATACACGCATTCATCATGTAACGCTGTTATTTTAATTTATTTTATTGCATTTTCAAATTACACTTACTATATAATTACTTGTAGTTTAAATACATTTTCTTACACCAGTATTTTGCATTTTATTTTGTTTGATTAGCAAGAATTTGTAATTTGTAGCAAGATACTTTTTGATGTATTTGTGCCCATCTCCGTAGATTGCGTGTGCGTGTATGTGTGTTTATATATATATATTTTTATATATTTATATATATATTATATACTGTATTTGCATGCTCAAATACAGAAAAAGCAGTACACAGGAAAAATGCAGTTCAATCAATAAAAAGAGAATTATACATTAATTCCTGATTTTATTTTATATGATCACAGATCAATCCTATATTATACTACCCAGAAATCTGTGTTCATGGTATGGAATATGGAGCACTGACATGAGAATAGACATCTCCCTGAGAAGAAGTCATTACAACATGATGGTTGAGAGGAATACAGGAACAGAAATTACTTTTAGGATATCACCCTGCCCTTTTCTTTTGCGTTTATGTGATACATAAGAAGGCATTGTGACAATACCATCTCACCTACTGAAATTCCCATACAAGCATAAATGTCAAGACATTGTTGAGAAATATCAGCCCATTGTTATTTTCCCATTTGTTCCAGAATGTTCTAGTGAAATTGAATGCTGTTGTGAGTCATATTGTTTCTCTCCTATGGCATATCAATTTTTTTCTCATCAATGTTCATCTGGATAGAGCGGCAATATATTGTGAAAAATGTCCACATAGATGACTGGACTGATGCTTAAGCTTTTAGTAGCTCATCATCCCAATATGATAAAAAATAAAAAAAATAAAAGTGAAGTCATCTGTCAATAGACATTTGTAAAATATCCTTTTATTTGGAAAAGGCTTTTATGTGGAGGGATAAGAAGTGGATTAGCTCAACACAAGATTGCCAACAATACCTTCTTAAGTGACACCACCCTTCTCGCTTTCATGTAGGGTGCCGAGTCAATAAGAAAAGGTCACGCCCAAGGCAAAAGCTGTTGGATTGACTACTGGAAGGTTTGTGAGAGTCTGTGCTCCCTGAATTACCTTGATGGGGCACTTGACATTTACTCACAGGCTTTTCTGTTAAGAAGCATTACAATGGATCAAAACTAGCCTTTCTTTTTGATGTCAACCGAGCCAATTGCAAAGCTCTAAAAAGATTTTCATAGCTGCTTTGGTTATCATTAAGCTTTAGGACAGCTATTTTATGAATATTATGAACATATGTCAAAACTGCTAATATCATCAATCATAGATCAAAATGCCACAATGCTGTAAATATAGCACCGTCCATCAGATGAGATGTAAAACAATGCTCCTGACTCTCTGAGGTCATAAAATATCCCTGGGCCTCTCTGGAGAGTCGGTACCTTGTCGTGGTGGAGAGGCTTGTGTGTGCCAGAGATCCCAAGAGCGATACCGTCTGGAGCCATGCTCCAGGTAGGGTCACCTTTGGCAGTAAGGTTGAGGGGGAGGTGCCACACAAAGGGCGACTCAAGAAAGACCTCAACAGCGGAGCAGGCGGAAGATTGTTTCAAAGCATGCAGGTGGATCACAACAATGGCTGTGAAGGTGGAAGAAGGCTGCAGCAGAGATGGACCTTCAACTGTCTTGGAGTCCATGCCGTTGATAATAGGTATGTCTCTGTCAAGGACCATGTGGTGACTGTTTGTGCCCCAGTCTCCCCAAGTTAAAAGAAGCCACGCACTGGAATCCACCTGTTGGGATAATCCATCAGCACAGTCCTGTGGCAATCAGCAAATGGCAAGGGGAGCAGGATTGAGAAGTCTGGAAGCTGCTAGTCATGAACTGGCACACAGGAGATGGATAAAGTTGAGTCATCGAACTCTTCTTCGGTACCTTTGCCCACGACTGAGCAGCCCTTTTTAGGGCCCATACTGCTCATCCCGGTAGGGGAGGGGGCTAGAAAAGGTGCCCTAAAAATTGTCTGCCTCATCACTTTCCTGACTGGACTACCGCATCTAGTGGGATCTCCTCCATGCGGTCTGAAACAAAGAAAAATGCATTTTGGCACCTGGAATGGGCACACTCTTCTGGACAGTAAATGTTATGAGTGGCCGGAGAGACGAACAGCCTTTGTAGCTAGGGAACTACGGAGGTTCAAAATTGACATTGCTGCTCTCTCTGAGACCAGACTGGCGGAAGAAGGACAACTGAAGGAGGAAAAATAAGGGTACACCTTCTTACACCTTTTTGCAAACACCTGATGACAGTTCAACTAAAGCTGGTTGGCAATCAGATGGCCACTGTTGTGAGTGCATATGCCCCCATCCTGGACTTACAAGAGGACATAAAAGAGGCCTTTTATGCCAGCCTGGACAATGTTCTGTCAGTCATCCCAAAAGAAGACAAAGTTATCCTTCTCAGGGACTTCAATGCCAGAGTTCGTTGGGATTACCGAACATGGAGGAGCACTATTGAGAAGTAGGGCGTAAGAAATATCAACTCAAACGGTGTTCTCTTCCTGACCAAGTGTGCAGAACATAATCTTATCATCACAAACACACTTTTCAGACAGAAAAATAAATTCAAAACATCCTGGATGCATCCTTGCTTTAGACAGTGGCATCTGATAGATTAAGTCATTGTTCATGCCAGGGACAGGCATGATGTACATCTCACAAGAGCAATGACTGGTACAGATGGATGCTGGACTGACCATTGTCTCATCCGCTCAACTATGGCCATCAGATTCATGCGCAAAAGAAGCAAGAAAACAATGCCGTCTCACTTTAAACATCAAAAAACTTGAGAGGCCTGAGTCATCAGAGCTCCTCCAAGCTGCTCTGTGTCACAGCTTGCCAATAGAGTATAGAGTATCCGGATGATGTTAAGGCACACTGGAGCTCACTGAGAAACACCATCATGAACACTGGCCAGAAAATCCAGGGTTAAAGAACTACAAAAACCAGGACTGGTTTGATGACAACAATCAGGAAACAGAACGACTGATTTCCAATAAATGGCTGGTCTTTAATGTGTGGCAAAAAGATATCACCTGCCAGGCCAAAAGGGAAGCTCATTCCAGAGCATAGGCTATGGTTCAACATTGTGTATGGGAACTTCAAAATACAGTAAGTGGTGGACAGAGAAAGCCCATGAGATTCAACATCTTGCAGAAATAGGTGACACCAGAGGCTCTTTCAGTGCCACTAAAGCAATCTATGGTCCCAGCTATCGTGGATTAAATCCCCTCTGGTCAAAGGACAAAAGGAGGATCCATAAAACAGAGGACATCAAGGCACGCTGGAAAGAGGATCTGTTAAACCAGAGAACAATGAATGAGGAAGTGTTGAACAAGATCCCCCAGTATCCCGTGAAGGAAGGCATGAGTGTTCCACCAAGCCTGTCAGAGGTCTGTGATGCCATCTCAGCAATGCACAACAACAAGGCTACCTGTCCCGATGGGATTCCAGATGAGATTCTGAAGGTCGGAGGGGTTAACCTCCATCACCATATTCATGCTCTTATTATGAAGATATAGGACAAAGAGGTGATACCATCAGACCTCAGAGATGCACTTATTGTCAGCATTTTTTAAACAATTAACATGATCTTCACAGTGAGACAGCTGCAAGAAAAATGCAAAGAACAAAAGCTTTCGATTCCATTAATCGTCAGGCCCTCTGGAAAATCCTGTTAAAATGTGGATGTCCAGAAAAATATATCAGAATATTAAGGCTCTTGCACAACAACATGTCAGCTTCTGTCCTCTGTAATAGCAGTCAGACTGAACCGTTCAGAGTTGAAACTGGTGTCAAACAGGGATGCATCATTGCTCCCACCCTGTTGACAGTCTTCATACTGTAGCAGCCATTCTCCACCTTATTGGACACAATTCATCCACCAGTGTCCAGATCATATATAGAACTGATGGAAGGCTGTTCAATGTAAATCGCTTCAAAGCCAAATCCAAACTCTTTTACTCATCGATCAGGGAGCTACAATATGCAGATGACAATGCTATTGTAGCCCATACAGAAGAAGATCTACACACTGAATGCTTTCGCCAGGCCCTACAGATTTCTTGGCCTGACTATGAACATCAAAAAAACAAAGGTTCTTCATCAGCCCCCACCAAACCATTCTACATTCCCACCAACAATAACAATTGATGATGGATATCTTGAGACCGTGGATAATTTTCCCTATTTGGGAAGCCACCTCTTCTCAAGAGCAGACATCGACCATGAGATACACTACCGTATCTGCTGTGCTAGTGGGGTCTTTGCAAAACTTCATAGAAGAGTCCCTGAAAACTCTGATCTTCTTTTAAAAAACCAAATTACTGGTAAATAAAGCAGTCATTTTATCAACACTCCTATATGGAGCAGAGACCTGGACTACATATAGCAGGCATTTAAGAGCCCTGGAATCCTACCACCAAAAGTATTTGCGTAAGATTCTGCGCGTCAGCTGAGAAGAGAGGTGGACTAACATCAGCATCCTAGAGGAGGCAAATTGTGACAATATTACCACCACCATCATAAAACATCAGCTAAGATGGACAGGTCATGTGATATGCATGCCTGACACACGCCTCTCAAAACAGGTCCTCTACTCAGAGCTCTCTGCCACCCAGCATGTACCTGGAGGACAGAAAAAGCTCTACAAGGACAACATCAAAATCAACTTGAAGAAATTTCAAATAAACATTTCAAACTGGGAAGATATAGCTAAAAACAGAACAACATGGAGAAACAGCCTACATAAAGGTGCCACTCTACTTGAGGACAATCTCCAACAGGCTGCCAAAATCAAGTGGCAGCAAAGAAAGGAGAGAGTCACTGCCAAACAGGCTGCCCCACACCCTACTCCCAGACATATCCATGTCCACATTGTGACAAGGTTTGTGGTTCGAGAATTGGCCTTTTCAGCCACCTGAAGATCCACAATAAGGACCCCCCAGGTGGACCATCATACTCAACTCTGAGTGATAGCCGATGAACATCATGTTCCTGACTCTCTGAGGTCATAAAATATCCTTGGGCATCTCTTGAAAGAGTAGAAGTACCCTGACTAAATTTACCCGCTAAGGCCCTTTCAAATCATCCCCTATATCTAATTGGTGAATTCACTCCTGTCCCTTCACCACCTTAGCTACTGTGTTGTGAGACAACTGCCATAGAGTGGCTGCTATTGCATCATCCTAGTGGGTGCTAGACAGTGGTCATGGCTGTGAAGTGCTCTGGGTGTTGTGAAAAGTGCTATTTAAATGTAACATTCATTCATTTATTTCCTTGGGCAAAAGGTGACAACAGGATACACTATGGGAAGAAGGCAAGCCAGTGGAGGCAGTGTGACGCCCTGGGCAATGTTCTGCTGGGAAATCTTGGGTCCTGTGGATGTTACTTTGACACGTACCACCTACCTTAATATTGTTTCGTATCAACTTATACCTCTTCATTGCAAATTATCTTCCCTGATGGTGGTGGCCTCTTTCAGCAGGATGATGTGTCCTGCCACACTGCAAAAATTATTCAGAAATGGCTTCAAGAACATGAAAGTTCAAGGTGCTGAATTAACCTCCAAATTCCCCATATCAAAACCATCTCTGGGATGTGCTGGATAACTAAGTCTGATCCATGAAGGCCCCATATACAGGACTTAAAGGATCTGCTGCTAATGTCTTGATGTCAGATACCACAGGACACCTTCAAAGGACCTTGTGGAGTCCATGCTTTGATGGATCAGAGCTGTTCTGGTGGTATAAGGAGGACCTACACAAAATTACACTGGTGGTTTTAATGTTACACTTGTACGCTGGTTCGGCAAACTCCCATGAGCCCTCCAGCATTCCACAACCAGGACTAAATCTGCATTGTTCCTCCTGGATCCAAGATTCGGCTAATGGACAGACCCCCCCTCCAGTATCCCGGCATAGACCTTCCCAGGGAAGCTGAGGAATGTGTTCCCCCTGAAGTTGGATCACATCCTTATGTCCCCTTCCTTAAAGATTGGGACCATGACCCCAGTCTGCCAATCCAAAGGCACAACATCCACCCAATGTTGAAGAGTCGTGTCAGCCAAGATAGCCCAGCAACATCAAGAGCTTTCAAGAACTCAGGGCGAATCTCATCCACCTCTGGAGCCTTACCACTGATGAGTTTTTTGACTTAATAGACTTTATACTTCATTAACCTCAGCCCTAGAGATGGGTAAGTTCCCCTCTGAGTCTTCCAGCTCTAATTCCTCCTAGGAAGGTGAGATTCAGGAGGTCCTCAAAATACTCTTTCGACTGCCTGACTACAGTATATCCCCATTTGAGGTCAACAGGTCTCCATCCCTGCTGTAAATAGCATGTATAGTAAATAGTAAATAGCATGTGTAAAGCCTTGGTTCCCCTCCTGAGTCATCTGATGGTTTGCTAGGTTTCCATGGCCTTACTAAACTCCTGGCACACCAAGTTTTTGCACACAAGTTTTTGCTTCAGAAACTGCCAAAGCTGCTTTCCACTTGGCCTTCCAGTACCTGTCAGCTGCTTCAAGAGTCCCAGAAGCTACCCAAGTTTGGAAGGCCTCCATCTTCAGCCTGACAGCTCCCTTGGCTGCTGGTGTGGTTTGAGGATTGCCACTGCAACAAGCACCAACAACCTTATGGCCACAGGTCCACAAGTCATCTCAGCAATGGAGTCCTGTAACATTGCCCATTCAGGCTCAATGTCCCCTGACTCCCTCAGGATTCAAGGGAAGTTCTGCTGGAGGTTTGAGTTGAAGACAGTCCCCTAGACAGGGACCTCTGCCAGATGTTCTCAACATACCCTCACTATGTGTTTGGGTCTACCAGGTCTATCTGCCATCTTCCCCCACCATCGGATCCAACTCATCATCAGGTGGTGATCAGTTGACAGTTCAGCTCCTCTCTTCACCTGAGTGTCCAAAATATGTGGTTGCAGATCCACTAATATGATTACAAAATTGATCATCAAACTGTGGCCTAGGGTGCTCTGGCACCAGGTGCACTTATGAACACCTTTGTGTTGGAACATGGTGTTTCTTATGGACACACTGTGGTTAGCACAAAAGTCCAATAACTGATCACTCCTTGAGTTCAGATTCCCAATCACACCGTTCCAGGTTTCACTGTCATTACCCATGTGAGTGTTAAAGTCCCCCAGCAGAAGGAACACCTTCCAACACCCCTTCCAAGGTCTCCAAGAAGATCAGATACTCTAAACTGGTGACCGGCGCATACGCACAGACAACAGTCAGAGCCCGTTCCCTGACTCAAAGTCGAAGGGAGGCGACCCACTCGTTTACCGTGGTTCCAAAGTACTAGCACTGAAGCGGGAGGCTATAAGTAGACCCACACCTGCCTGTAGCCTCTCACCAAGTCCAGAGTGGAATAGAGTAGAGTCCAGCCCCTCTCTAGGAATTCCAGAGCTTAAACCATGTGTTGAGGTGAGCCCGACTATATCTAGTTGGTATCTCTCTACCTTTTGCACCCGCTCCCCTTGCAGATGGTGGGCCCACAGGAGGTATTAACTAAATATCCCATACCTTGAATATTAGTTTATATTTCCATCCATCTATCTATCCATCCATCCATCTATCCTCTACTGCTTTTCCAGGTCGGGTTGCGTGGGCAGCAGTCTAAGCAGGGAAACCCAGACTTCCCTCTCCTCAGCCACTTCATCCAGCTCCCCCAAGGGAATCCAGAGGTGTTCGAAGGCCAGCTGAAAGGCATAGTCCCTCCAGCGTGTCCTGGATCTTCCCTGGGGCCTCCTCCCAGTGGGACATGCCCAGAACACTTCACCAGGGAGGTGTCCAGGAAGCATCCTGACCAGATGCCCGAGCCACCTCATCTGGCTCCTCTCAATGCGGAGGAGCAGCGGCTCTACTCTGAGTCTCTCCCGAATGACTGGTAAATCTAAAGCTTTGCCTTTTGACTCAGCTCCTTCTTTACCATGATAGACCGATGCCTGTCAATCTCCCGCTCCATCCTTCCCTCACTCATGAACAAGACCCCGAGATACTTAAACTCATCCACTTGGGGAAGAACCCCCTCCCCCACCCGAAGACAGTACTCCACCCTTTTCTGACTGAGGACCATGGTCTCAGATGTGCTAATTTTCATCTCAGCTGCGAAAAAGCAGAGACCTAATCCTGAGGTCACCAAACCGGACACCCTCAATGCTCTGGCTGTGCCTAGAAATTCTGTCCATAAAAGTTATGAACAGAATCAGTGATAAAGGGCAGCCCTGTAGGAGTCCAACCCTCACCGTAAACGAGTTCGACTTACTGCCGACAATACGGACCAAGCTCTGACACCGGTCTTACAGGGACTGAACAGCCCTTATGAGGAAGCCCGGCACCCCATATAACCCCATATGACCACTCCCCACAGGACTCCACAAAGCACATGGAGACTGGTTAGGCAAACTCTCACGCACCCTCCAGGACCCTGCTGAGAGTATAGAGTTCGTCCACTGTTCCACGGCCAAGGCAAAAACCACACTGCCCCTCCTGAACCCGAGATTCAACAATCCAACGGACCCTCCTCTCCAGGGCCCCTGAATAGACCTTACCGAGGAGGCTGAGGAGTGTGATCCCCCTGTAGCTGGAACACACCCTCCGGTCCCACTTCTTGAAGAGGGGGACCACCACCCCGGTCTGCCAATCCAGAGAAACTGCCCCCAATATCCACGCGATGCTGCACATGCGTGTCAGCCACGACAGCCCTGCAACATCCAGAGTCTTGAGTAACTCCGGGCCATGAGGAGGTCTTCGAAGTATTCCCTCCACCGACCCACGATGTCCTGAGCTGAGGTCAGCAGCGCCCCATCCTCACCATAACCAGTGTTGATGCTGCACCAATTTCCTGCTCTGAGGCGCCAGATGGTGGACCAGAATCTCCTCAAAGCCGTCCGGAAGTCGTTCTCCATGGTCTCGCCAATCTGCTTGACCCGCCAGTACTCATCAACTGGAGTCCCACAAGCCAACAAGGCCCGATAGGACTTCTTCTTCAGCTTGATGGCAACTCTCACCGCCGGCGTCCACCAGCATGTTTGTGGATTGCTGCCACGACAGGCACTGACCACCTTACGGGTTCAGCTCCTGTCAGCCACCTCCACAATGGAGGCGTGGAACATGGCCCATTCTGACTCAACTGCAGTTGCTTTTTGATCATAACAAATACAGTGGATATAAAAAGTGTACATACCCTCTTAAAATGCCTGGTTTTTGTGGTGTAAAAAAGAGACCATAAAAAATAATTTTCAATTCAATTCAATTCAATTCAATTCAATTCAGTGGTTCAATTCAATTTATTTTTATATAGCATCTTTCACGACAGAGTCCCAAGGCATTTTACATCTATGTGTTGTGATACATCACAACATCATTAGAGATAGTAATACAAAATCAGGAATAAAAAGGAAAGAAATTAAATAAAGAGAGCAAGATGACAACGGAAGAGAAAAACCAAAAAGTAGGGAGAAAAAAACCTCTGGGGGTCCAAGGTCAACTGGCTGCCCAAACCCCCTAGGTATACTAACATTGTTGAAACATTATTCAACACCCTTAAACTAATACTTTGTTAATTCACTTTTTGATTTAATTGCAGCATTCAGTTTTTTTGGGTGCACACCTGCCAGCAATTAAAGTGATTCTGATCAACCCCAAATAAAGTTCAATTGTCCTAGCAGGGTTTTCCTGACATTTACTCAGTTGTATCCTACACCAAAAGCCATGGTTTCACAGAGAGCTTACAAAGCATCAAAGAGATCTTATTGTTGAAAGGTGTCAGTCAGGAGAAGGGTACAAAAAATTTCCACGGCATTAGATATACCATAAAACACAGTGAAGACAGTCATCAAGAAGTGGAGAAAATACGAGACAACAGTGACATTACTGAGAACTGGACGTCCCTCCAAAATTGATGAAAAAAAATGAAGAAAATTAGTCAGGAAGGCTGTCAAGTGGCCTACAGCAACACTGAAGGAGCTGCAGGAATTTCTGGCAAGTACTGGTTGTGTACTACATGTAACAACAATCTCCAGTATTCTCCATATGACTGGCTTTTTCATTCAAAGAAAAACATCTAGGCCTGGCTAAATTTAGCAGAAAAATACAGCAAGTCTCCTAATAGCATGTGGGAAAATGTGTCATGGTCTGATGAAACCAAGGTTGAACTTTTTGGCCACAATTCCAACAGGTTTTGTGGCAAAATCAACACTGCGCATCACCAAAAGAATGCCATACCTACAGTGAAGCATGGTGGTGTGAGCATTATGCCTTGGGGTTGTTTTTATTGAACTGGAATGGGGCCTTTAGTCAAGGTGGAAGGAATTATGAACAGTTCCAAATACCATTCAACTTTGGCCCACATGTTCTGCTAGAAAACTGAAGATAAAGAGGAATTTCACCTTTCAACATGACAATGACTTTAAGCAAATATGTAATTCAAAAAAGGCTTAACCAGAAGAAAATTACAGTTTTGGAATGGTCCAGCCAGAGCCCAGACCTAAATCCAATTGAAAATCTGTGAGGTGACCTGAAGAGGGCTCTGCACAAGAGATGTCCTTGCAATTTGACAGATGTGGAATGCTTTGGCTAAGAGAAGTGGGCTAATATTGCCAAGTCAAGATATGACATGCTGATATCCAAAAAGACTGATTGCTCTAATTAAATCAAAATGTGTTACAACAAAGTATTAGTTTAAGGGTGTGCACACTCCTCCAACTAGTTTATTGTATGTGTTTTATTTCTTTATATTTTCACCCTAACAGATTTGTTTGTTTTTCAATTTAATTGTACACATTATGGGTTACATTAAAGGTGGGAAAAGGTTTAAAATTACTTATCAAGGTCCATTTTTTATATCACAAAAAAAAACATTTTTTTAGATTGGTGTGTACACTATTTATATCTACTGTAATAGTGCTAAATGGTCATCTTAAAATAGAAGATATGTGTCTCTAGCATCACAAAATGATAAGCAGGTAAGTAAGTGGTCTCAACTAGGATTCTCATTTGGATTCGGTCTTGACTTGCACTCCAACCTCTTTGGACTCTGTCTCGACTACTGTAGTCGTGTTCTTGGACTTGTCTTGAACTCAACAAAGGTGGTCTTGACTACAGCTCTGCCAGTCAGGTACAAAGCTTCAGCCCCTTGGTCGACAATATCCACGGAGGGGGCATGAAATTTATTTATCAACTTTTCACTGATTTTTTTTTTTAACATATACAAGATAATTTTGAAAAGGGACAATCATTAAACTTAGAGAGCTTGCTACGTTTTAATTCCTATCAAGGAACCGTCAAGGTCTTAACGCAATTTACTGTCATAACCTAGCTGACTACTGCGGTTCTTCCAATGTGATATAATAAAGACACAATTAACACTTACAGACACTTCTCTACTTATGGATGACATATGTTCTGAATGGCCGTTAATAACTTGAAATGTTTGTAAGTCATTATTCAACATCATTTTAAGGGTATTCGCAAGTACAAAGAACTAGGATGCTGGGAGTACACACACTATGCTGCTGCGCGGCAGGAGTAGCAGCCAGAAGTCGTACAAGGTGGAATTGGTGCACAAAATTATGATGTGGACAGGAAACGGGAGCCCAAGGAACACAATCATCATTTTTCTTCGTTCGCATGTCTGAAAGTTCGTAAGTTGAAAGTTCATAAGTAGAGGAGTGTCTATATTGTGATGTGGCATTGGCCAATGGGGTGGCTATGCTGCATGGTAGGGTGGCAGTGGCCACCTCTAGCCTCCCTTTAGCTCCACCCTTGGATGAAACATAATTCTGTCTTGGTATGACAGTAAGCAAATATGAATGCAAATCCCAAATGAACTCTAGTTTCAATTATAAGCTTCTGAGGAAGCATCACAATCCAGGAATTAAGAACTTTTCAGAAAGGATAGCACTGAGAAAACTGTATGCCCTGATCACATAGAATCAGGAGCATTCATGTCACGTGTTGATGTTAGAGAAGATGATGTTACCAAAAGATCATCTTGATGAGGAAAATATTTCATCGTCACTTACTTAGCAGTCAGTTCCTAAATAAAAAGTTTTATTGTGTCCAATCCAGATTTTTAACTGGTGTACTATAATTCCCACTGTTTGTTTACTATGAATTTCTAATGATTTTCAGATGTCCAAAATGCAGTTGCATTGATAGTTGTGTGATGTTAAAAAACCAATCAATCCAGGCACACTTGAGTGACTTAATAACTTGAGTGGGTCAGTTGATTGCCATGTATATTTTAACCTCTTCTCTACTTGTTATGTTGCGTTCCCTTTTGTCATGCATCATACATGTCTCATGAAGAAAAGAAATAGAATCAAAGGGGAATCAACACCATCAAAACAGTTTCCAAAGAAGCAATGATTCACAAATCACTGGCTAACAATGTGTGTGAGTCCTTGGCAGAGAAGTTGTTTTATACTGCTTGTTGAAAATTGCAGTTTAATAAGATAAAAAGATATAATTTAATTTCATAATATGGAAAATATTTAGAAATACATTTGCATGATAGTGAGAAAAATAAGAATCACACAAGCATCTAAATGTGTGAATTGGGCAGTAATACACTGTAACAGGAGAAAGTACAGGTTCCGGGATCTAGACAGTTTCATTGGGTGAGAAAGAACTAGGGTGACTAGATAATCCATTTCTGAGAGGACATGTCAAGCTTGTACAGGATTTGTAAATTACCATTTTAATTAGAAAGACCTGAATTTCACTTATGAACTTCATAGCTCTTGCTGTGTGCTGATTGGTCGGTCTCCTATAATCATGCATATCCCACTTATGTTAATATGAAACAGCTGGATGAGTCTTTCAATCAAGGAAGCAAAGCAGTCAAAGCATAAGAAGTGAACTATTTAGCCAAGTACAGGAACCTTTACAAAGTAATTTGTAAAACTTGAAGCAGCCCATAGTGTCCTCCCTTACATGGGTTTTCTGCTCACCCTAGAAAGAACTCAACACTCTGGGTGATACCAGAAGACATGAGGATTTGGTAAATCAACACGAATATCCCCAGTTTCTTGACTGCCTACATAACATATTACTTCCATAAAATAAGCTGAGGAATACACTGCCCGGCTAAAAAAAACATCGCCATTTGAATTTATATCAGCAAATACTTAAGAGCCAAGGACTGGATCATTATTACAGCTCAGCAACATTATGCAGCAATAAAGTAAAGTCAGCTGAGTACCTGAATCTACTTTTCAAAATACCAGGTTATATCTCCATCCATCATCAATGGATTTTTTCTTCCCTGTTGGCATGGGCATATTCCAGGACAAGAATGCCAAGATTCATTGGGATCAAATTATCAAAGAATGGTTCAGGGAACATGAGGAATCATTTTCACATATGACTTGGTCACCACAGAGTTGTGACCTTAACCTCATTGAAGGTCTTTGGGATGTG
>JAODJW010000094.1:25653182-25668598 GCA_026777045.1 Hyperopisus bebe
GCCTGGCATGCTGTCCAGACTATCCCCTGCCCCGTAATCTGTCTTGTGCTGCCCGGCATGCTGTCCAGACTATCCCCTGCCCCGTAATCTGCCTTGTGCTGCCCGGCATGCTGTCCAGACTATCCCCTGCCCCGTAATCTGTCTTGTGCTGCCTGGCATGCTGTCCAGACTATCCCCTGCCCCGTAATCTGTCTTGTGCTGCCCGGCATGCTGTCCAGACTATCCCCGGCACCATAATCTGCCTCATGCTGCCTGGCATGCTGTCCAGACTATCCCCTGCCCTGTAATCTGTCTCGTGCTGCCCAGCATGCTGTCCAGACTATCCCCTGCCCCGTAATCTGTCTTGTGCTGCCTGGCATGCTGTCCAGACTATCCCCTGCACCATAATCTGCCTCGTGCTGCCCAGCATGCTGTCCAAACTATCCCCTGCCCTGTAATCTGCCTTGTGCTGCCTGGCATGCTGAGAATTGGATAAGTGATTACGGAAGATGGATGGATGCATTTATTTGCAATATATATTTTTATTATTGGGCCACTGTCAGTCTGCCACAGGAGAATGTAGTGTTATCAGAAGACATGCACTTCTTCCAATCGGATAATAAAACTCTCCAGTTGCCTAATTGTCTTGCCAATACTACACATCCCTGGGGAATTGTGTGAAACATAGAAATTGGATATTGAATGTCCTGTTCTGCTTTTAGAGTAAAGCCACTGTGTTACGCTGTATACATTAAATCAGTTGCAAACAGCTACAACCCTGATTTCTTTATAATGACGATGAGCTCAAAAGCATGGTTTAATGCCATTCTTGTTTGGTATGCTCTGTCAAAATTTGAAATAATCGCATTACTTTTATATTACCTGGTATATTGACAAATTTTAATCAGGTACTGTAAAAGAGAGTAGTATGAACATTGTAATGGCACATTATTTTATGTGCGTGAAGAAATAATTGAAAATTTGAATCCAGTTAAAAATGAAATAGGTGTAGGGAAAAGTAATTGGAAACAAAATATTTGCTACAGATCGGTAATCCCTTTGCAAATTTTAATTTTTAATCTAGACTTTTATTTACCAGTTGCATAGTCTTCAGATTTAATCTATTTTTTATTAGGCTAAGTAAAGTTATGTAAGTGCCTCTGAAATTCCAGCAGAGCCTTCCAGAAAAGCCCCTTAGGGGCAAAAAGATAAGAAGGTAAAGGTAAAATATTAATGCTAATTTAACTTCCCTCTGTCCAGGAGACTGGAAGATAAAAATCACCCTTTAACTTTAAGTCTGCTAATATAATTAATTTAAAACTTAATTTAAGTTAAAGGTTTTATCTAGGATGGAACATAAACATTAAATGCATATGTAAATTCTGCTTCTGTCCAATTAAATGGTAACAACTCAAGTAGCACATGCGAATTCTCGCATGACAAAGTCAATATAGCAGATAACCGACCCTCAGAGTGGAGATTAATGAAGTATTTGATCTCTGTGATTTTACGCTTGGCTTTAATTGGTTAGTATTAGTCTAAATATTAATACAAAACTTTACTGATACACTAAAAGGTCACTGAAAGGAACTGAATTCCCCTTTAAACATGTGTAATCAATTTTGAGATGACACAACACTACACTGAAACTCTGCACTATTAGTTCAAGCAATCACTGAAATTACAAGAACTGGTCATTTAATATGATTATAATTGTCCCCAAGGATACATGATAAATCAAATTTGAGATAGTATCCCTTGGGATTTACTCATAATTTTTCTATGATTAAGTAGATTTATCATCATGACAAGACTCAAACTAAAAGCCTTTCAAGTATTTTAATATCATATCTTTCATTGGAAGATGGATGAATAGATTTATTTTTCAGAATTATTTATCCTTCTCGCTGGTTGTTGAGCTGTATGTAAGACAATAATGAGGTTGCTCTTAGAAGTGGCCAGAATGGGGAGAGAAGTTCGGCGATCCAGGGGAGCTAGCTTGCTGCTCCTCCATGAGAGGACAGTGATACTGGCTTAGGTATCTGTTAAGGATGCCCCTGGCTGTCTCCCACTGGAGCTGATCCAGAAATGTCTCTCACTGGAAAAAGGCCACAGGGCTATCCCAGGACCTGCTGGAGGGATCATATGTCCCAGATGGATCATCCCAACAAATCGATGGATAGTCTATCATTATTATATCATTAAAAGGAACGCTGGAGTACTTTGGTGGTATAGCCAACCATTTTTATTATATTTTGAAGGTTCCATATATAAAGTATTTGAGGTATAAAAATAGATGCATTGTACAGAAGGCACTTTTGAGAATTCATTTTCACCAAAAATGTCCCCAGACGGTTGTGAATGACATGTTGAAGGAGGTAGGAGTTGCTGGCCCATAGGTGAGTCCCTGACAGTGCACATCATCGCCAGCAGTGTCAGGGCTGCAGAGGACGACTGCAGCAGCAATAACAGCTCGTCCAACTCAGAGAAGTTACTAGCCAAAGGTCGTTCTCCAGTACCACTTTGGAGCAATAGAGGAGCACATTCTCATTACCTTTCCAACAAAAAGAAAAACAAACAATTTTTCATCATAGACATATGTCTAAATGTGCCTTGCTCAGGGAACATTCTGGAAAAGGTTATCCAGATTAATTTTAGACAATGTTACAGAAACTGACGGGTGGAGTACCACAGAGCTTTGCAAGAAAAAAGGACAATTTGAAGAGTTTAAGCTGAGTCGGTCATCATCCATCATAAAAAAGCAAATTTCATTAGTATACCTAATCTATTTTCCATAAATCAGAGTCACTGTTTGAAAGACACTGATTTCAGTGTCTCATTTGAATGGTCTCAGTCTTACATCAATATGTTGTAATATTATAATAATACAGGGACTTAGAGAAATCTTGCCTTGTTAGAAGTCTCTGTCCCCTCAGTGAATAAAAAGTCCTAACGACCACACCATTGATATTCTGATTGTCCATTAGTTTGGGGGCCTGACTGTCCAATGAATTACTGGTATATCTTGAAAGAGATAATTAGGAACCAAGACAGCATAACAAGTAAACCAATATAGCTAAGTAAAACAATATAGCTAAGTAAAACAATAACCACAACATCTGATCAGAGACTGGTTTATCACCATCTTCAAGGAAACCCATTGCTTGGTTCGGTACTTAAGGAAAGGTCCACAAAACAGTCAGGAGAATATTCTGTAGACTGAACCCCCACATGGTAGGTTTGATTAGCGCACTCACCATGTGTAGCCATGTGGCACTTTGTAATCAGAGCTCCCACATAGTGCTGCATGATTAGCATCTGTAGCCAGAACTTTCCTGCAGTTACTTTGTGCACACTCAGCTAAGGTATGTACCACTTTTACTCTGTAATACTTGTGACCATCATGATGTAGTTATAGAACAGTGTGACTACTTAGATTGAATTTTGATTAGATTGGTCTCTATGCTTTGTTGTATTATGATTGATGTACATCTTGTATAATTTGGAAATAAATCTTGTTTTGATTGCATCTTGGTTGTCTGAAACTGCTAACTCCAGTATATTCTGTGTAGATGCAGTTGCACTGCCCTGGCTGCGACACAGTATATGCTAGATAACGAAATAAGGCCATAGCACATCACCACCGAACGACTCTAGGTGTTCTGACCACCATTTGGCTCGGATAACTTGAAGCCCTAGTATTTACAGTAATATGCAGCCTCTCAGCCTCATCAGTAAACACCCCTACGATCCATTACCATGAGTGACTGCCCAAGATGACCCATGGAGAATTTGGGCTGATTTTCTGAGGCGATTCACTTGGTTAGACTGAATCACTGGACCCAACTAGTCGATTAAGCTGACATTGTCTTAGGTTGTAGCAAGCCCTCAATTACTGAACTGAGACCAATCAAGAATAACCAAAAACTGTTTCTCAAACAATCTGTAAATAAATCGGATTTAATTAGATTTAGCCTAAAAGAGTAAGTAACTTTTCCGGAGAGCTCAGAAGGACCTACATGCATTCAGAGCTTTTGGCTGCCCAACAGGATTCTGTCATTGAGCAAGTGGACAGCTCCTACACTGCAAGTGTAAATATGAAGCTTTCAGAAACCACGTTGCGTTTGTCTTTACAGCCTGAAGATAATTATAGTAATTTAGTCTGGTCAAAAGTCATAAGTCATCTAATCTACACTGCAGGGATTCTGATTAGTGTGTATTTATTGCAAAATATTATGATTAAATTTTTTATTTCCGTAGAACAAACTATAAAAATATAGTCCATTCTAATAGTGAGAGCATGAAGACTTGCTGTTGGGTGCAGGATGAAGCACACCCGAGAGCAGCATCAGAGGTCCTCTGGCTCACTCTCCCAGTCGGGCAAGTTGGAGTTGGCCGGGAGCTGCCCCAACAAGATGCTTAGTAGCACATTTTCAAATCGCTTATAGAGATGTCCTGTTGAGCAGCCGGTCATAAGCAGAATGGAGCCATAAGACTGCTGCTCTGGGCATTTTTTCTTCGTTACAGCCAGTGGTCCCAAGGCACTCTCTGACTGGCAGTGACAATGGTGAGAGTGGCCCTGCGGAGAGCCGGATGGGACCACAAGGATGCACACTGCAGGCTTCAGAATTCAGAGCTTCCTCCCCTCTCTTGTCGAGGTCCCTTCCACCGCCACTGTTTTGTCTCCACACTGATCAAATGCATTTCCAGTGGTGTTAACTAGCTGGCTGCCCAGGGCTCCGTGAGCTCCTCTATGCCACAGATACACTCCTCTTATGCATCTTCGTTGGCTAACTTGACTTTGCTTCACACACTTTAGCTTCACACATCAGAGGCTAGGGGGTAGTGTGTGGGTCATCGGCTTAGGACACTGCGTCCGTGATCGGAAGGTCGCGGGTTCAGATCACATGGCTGGCAGAGTCATTTCACTATTGGGCCTTTGAGTGAGACCTTTAACTCCAAACTGCTCCGGGGACTGTCTGACCCCACTTTCTCAAAAATGTATGTTGCTTTGGATAAAAGGCTCTACTTAATGTAATTTAGATCCTGAGAAGGAGGAGCTGCATGTCTCCCATCTCTGGCAATTAGCAATCCGCAGACCAATTTACGTGAAAGCTTGGCCTCATACAGCATTTATGCAGTGTGCAAAAAAGGAAAGGAGCATAGGGATAATTATAGCTTGTCGTAAGACAAAGCCAAGATGCTTTTTTTTCTTTTCAAAGTTATATATAAATAAGTTACTCATATCTCAGAAAAACAGGGCCAGTGATAGTAACATGGGAACTGCACGGGATTCCATAGTCCCTCTGAGGGTGAGAGATTAAAAAGGACAAAAAAGAGTTCTGACACTGGACATGAATAAGCTATTTGATAACGAGAAAAGGAAAAAAAATCTGCTCAGATTGTTATGAATTATTTCTGCACTCAACCTGCAGAGAAGCCTGCCTTTCATCTCTGATTGTAGTGGCAGGAACAGTCCTCTGATAGAAAGGAAGGGATGGAGAAGGAGATGCAGGAGCAGTACGCATAACATATCACTGCTGTTATGCTAGAGCCTGCTTAGCTTGCCGCGTGTGTGCTTTTGCATTCCCCTTCTCTTTCGTCAGCTTCTGTCAGAGTTGAAAGAATAGGCCATAAGAGAGCAATTTGACCTACTGAGGCTTATTAAAGTGCTCGAAGCAAATTTAACATGAATCTGTTTGCCAGTGGTTGCATAAGCAGCCCAGCGGAACGGCAAAGACTAAAGAGTGAAACGAGTGTCGAATTTGCAGAGAGAGGAGGAGATGACCTACCCTCACAAATCAGAGCAAAGAATAACCTTGCCTGCAGGTATTGCTGAACAATGGCACAAATATTACAAAACGTAATTCTAAGTGTTGTGTTTCACTAAAACTGTGGGCTTTGCGTTGAATATCAGAGCATGGTGGACTTCTTTCATGAACCACTGAATCACTATGCAGGTTGTCATTTCACAAAATGTTACATAAGAGCGGTAACAGAATGACATTGATGCAAGACTTACTAGTGAGGCACCTAGTATCAAGATGAATGGTGTCAATTAGCACTGAACATGTTATGCTATGTCACAAAAGTACAGGAAAGTGCCAAATCTACAACGAAGTTAAGCAGGCATCAAGAAACTAAATGACATTGCAAATTATGCACAGACAAACATATATATTTATACATGCATATATTCAAAAAAATAGACATATTCATTAACCAATTTACTAAAATTTCATTTAGAAGCCCTATTCCAAAAACATATCATGCTAGCCACGCTACCCAGTAAGTGTTCTGAACTGAAGCTTTTCTAAGAATGTATTTTATCCATTATTTATAGGGGAATTACACCAACCCCAAAGCCCTCTTTTCTGAACATTAATCGCATGACTTGAGCCCCCACAGAAGTAGCCATTCAATCATCTGGCCGGTGAGTGGAGTGTGTAAATAATATAACGAGCTGCTAAAACACATTACTGCACAGGATTCTATTGTTTCTGATGCATTCTTGGCAGCCAATCCAGGTTCGCCTGGAGATACCGAAGACCCAAAACAAATGTTCTCTCCTGTAATATTTCATACAAATTCTGTGTGATATTTAATGGCCTGAAATAGAATTCAAGAGATATTGCATTATTAATTCACTTCCATACTTGGCAGGCCTGTCCACACTATCCTGAGTTAAGAATCCTAAATAATATATAAGAACTGAGAATCATAAAAAGGTTAAAAAAGAAGGCAACAGCACTCTACATTTATCCATCAATGCACCTTACAACAACTTATCCTGATCAGGGCTGGGAGGCCCTGGAGCTTATCATGGGCAGCATAGGGCACAAGGCTGGGGAACATCCTACATAGAATGTCATGCAATTAAATGGCACAAAAACACCAAGCCAATTTGGAGATGCCCATTCGTTTAACTGAATGTCTTTGGAGACCCATGCAACAAGAGAAGAACATGCAAACTCCACACACACACACACACACACACACACACACACACACACACAAGTTGGTCTTCCTATCTAAATGGGGACCTTCCATTCATATTCCCATTCTATGGGAAACCCTAATCCCAATCACGACACCCTTAACCCATCCCTAACCTTAACCATAAGTAACCAACCCAGCATTTTTACCTTTTTGATTGCATTCACAGATTTTTATAAAACAGGTTATCCAAATGGGGACCTCAAAAGATGTCCCCAAAAGTAGGGAAATTTCAGGTTTTACTACACTTTAGGGACAATTTGGTCCTCAAATGTGATCTATGCAAACCTACACACACACACAGACACACACAGACACAGATTTTTATAAAACTGAGGTTTTCCTTGAAAAAATATGGTATTCTTGAAAAATGTCCCCACATGGTAAACAGTCATAGGTTTTTATTACATTGTGCAGAGGTCTGGTCCCCACAATGTAATAAGTGCAAACACACACACACACACACGCACACACACACACGCACACACCAGAGGCAGGATTCTAACCACCAAAGCAGGAGGCGTGAGACATCAGTGCTACCCACTGAGCTACCATGCCACCAAATGCATTCTGCACATAAACTAAAATTATTGCTTTTGCAAGTGAGTGAATAAATTCACTCCGTTAAAATAGCTGAATAATAAGGTTGAGTATTCTCCTATGATTAAAGCATTCACAGCTAAAGACGGACGAGCACAGCACCTAGCTCTAGCAGCTATATGATGAAATGGAAGAGAACTTCATCCTCTAAGAACACACACAGACAAATTTACGCACGGTATCTCGGCTGATCAAAAAGAGCAGCAGAAGGTGGCAATAAGAGAGCAGGGCAATGAGTAGGAGGCAGCTAGAGATATTAATGCACAGTGCAAGTTAGACGGCTGTTAGCATATGAGCTTTAAAAAGCTGCCTGCACAGAAGTCTAGATCATCCTGCAATGAATATCTAGATAGTGTGGAATCTGCACCATCACTGTCTAGACTGGTATATATTTCATTTTCTATATTTGAGTAAGGAGCTGTCTATTAGCACTGAAGCAATAGTTCCTGTAGGAACTTTTATTATATTACAAGCCAAAAATCAGCTGATTCTATTGCTAATTATGCTTTGACTGAGAAATTAGCACTCCAGACCATTGCTTGTATAGCCTTGCACAAAAAGTTTAATTAAATTTAAACGATTGCATTTAACAAAGCTGTGAAAATGCAATATTGCCAGCAGCCACACAGACCTGAACTATCCATCTATTCAGCTTCCAGCTGCATATCCTGTACAAAGTTTTGGTTCCTTAACTGTAATCCACTGTAAACTGTAGTCTTCTAATCACTCATCCTAGTGAAGGTCACAGGGCACAAGGTAGGGGTACCTCCTAGACAGGTTGAAAAGAAGTACATGCTACACACAAAGCAGAGATAGGATGGAAACCTTCAACCAATGAAGCCTGAGGTAATACCACAAACCAGTGAAACCACTTAGCCACCCTGCTAAACGATAACTATAAAGATATACTTAAAACATCATAATCAGAATACTATGGAGTTTTAATAGCCTCATATTACTGGTTGTGGGGTGGCATGGTGGTGTCTGGAATAGCACTATTGCATCACATCTCTAGGACCTGGCTTCAAGTCCCTGTGTGTTCCATGTGTGTAGAGTTTGCATGTCCTCCTTGTGTTGTCATGGCGTTTCCTCTGGGTACTCCACCCCTCTCCCCCCCACAGTCCACATACATGCTGAGGCTAATTGGAAATGCCAAATTGCCCATAGTTCTAGACAAGGGTTCAGTTGGTGGTTTTCCAAAGAAGACAACAGACATTTACAAAGTATAACAAAATACCAGCTTGTATTGGGATGTTTTTTGCAAGTAATAAAGTAAATTAAAGAGAGGTCCTGTATTGCTGTGTTGTTAAACATAGTGATATCGTAGACCGGAGCATTGTGAACCCCTTGTGTAGGCCTGCCACAAACTTTAACATAGCTGAAAATGTGCCTGAATGCAGCAATTATTTACATGCACAAACCAGCATGCACACTCACTCACTGCATGAGATGTGTAGGCGTTTACAGAGGCATAATTACTTCCAGAAGCCAAAGGGACACCATAAGAATATCCCTACATAACACTCTAATGCTAAAACCTAAGCTGAAGAAGAACATAGAAAAGATACAGCTTATTGACCAAATCAGTTTATATATTGCTATAAAAAGAAAGACACATAGATTAGAAAAAATAACCTAAAGATAAAGCGTCAGACACAGTGACATCAGAGGCTGATTCCACCAGATGAGAGATTTCAGTTTACTCAAATTCAGTAATGGCACAAAACTCAGCAATTCAGATATCCCAAAAATAAAATGTAGGACTGTAAACTGCAGGTTCAACAAACCATGAAGCCTATACAATCAATAAACATAAGGCAAAGCAGATTGCCAAATTCTGAGATGGTCCTGTTAATGATCAAGGTAAAGAAGGTTACCAAGTGAGGAAAGACGTCAATACAGGAATGGCCCCTCATTAGCAACACAAAGCATTAAGGGGAGGAGAAAGTCAAGTGGTAGCCTGCAATTGGTGGTTGATTATGATCAGTAAAAGACACTATGACCCAGGTTAATCTTACTTTTAACACATGACAAAGGTGTTCTGCAGGTTTTGTCAATGCCTTATATAAGGATAAACAATCATAATTAAATCAGCACTCCACTAACGGTGTGCCCTGTGTGTCAGTGAAGAATAGCTGAGGTCAAAGGCAAACTCAGATAGCTACGGTTTATCTAGCATTTGTTTATCTGGGTCTTAATCACTTATTGCAAAATCCATACAGGCAATGGCAAGAGGTAAGCCTAATACAAATGTCAATGAACGCTGAAAATGGCATGAAAGTTCCTGTTCCAGAACTTCTGTCATGTCATTATTAAGTGGCCTAAAATTTAATGAAGAAATACAAGAGTTTTGAAAAGAGAAACTACGTTATATGGTATTCTTTAAGAGCAGCAGAAGTTGATCTATTTAGATGAAACATATTTTTAAATATATGTCAACCATAATCATTAAAAAAGAACAAAAATGTACCACAAATCACTATTTTACAGGTACTTAAAGTTAAAAGTTGAACTATAAATCAAGTAATCTGCTGAGAGCTAGCAACGACTAGAGGTAAGTTCCAATTTATTTCAGTGAAAAGTGTGCAATGAGTATAAACTCAGTGGCCCCTTTATTAGGTACAACTGAATAGTTCTGATTAATACTAGGCAGGACTACCTTTTACCTGCCTTCTTTGAGGGAAGAATTCTACATGGTCTTATAAACTTTCCATATATCTTTACATTTGTAGTCTTCCAGTTGGCCATTCCTCGCTGACCCTTCATTAGTGAGGTGTTTTTGCCCTCAGAACTGCAAATGACTGTATGTTTTTTTGCTTACTGTGCCATCATCTGAGAACTCTAGACGCTGTAGTGTGAAACTCCCTTGAGGGTGGCTATTAACAAGATGCTACAACCAGCATGTGTGGCACTAATAATCGTAATGTGTTTCGCCCATTGTAAAGCTTGTCGAACAGTGAGTGACCCTGGTGACCCTCTCTGCATTTTCTGTGTATTCAGTTTCAGCCACATGATTCTGTGTTTGTAGGACAAGGCTGCATGCCACCAACTAGCAGATGTACCTAATAAACTGTCCATTGGGTTTATATAACTACGGTATTTACCATCCATGCATTTTTGGAAACAACTTACCCTATTTAGGTTTATGGGGGTCTGGAGCCTATGGGCATAAGGTAGGGAACAACCCAGGATGGGACACCAACCCATCACAGGGTACACACACCACTCACTCACACAGGCAGACCTATGGGCAATTTGGCAATTCCAGTTAGCCTCAGCATGTTTTCGGGCTGTTGGGGGAGAACAGTGTACCCAGAGGGAACTCTAACATGGGGAGAACATGTGAACACCACACACAGGTAACTTGAACCCAGGCGCCAGGCGACAGTGCTAGCCACTGTGCCACCATGCCACCCTCAGCTTTTACCAATAATACCCACTATCAATCATGACTTTAAACAGACTTGGATATCTGACAAAAACTGCAACTTCATTTCCAATACAATTCTTCAGTTCATAATTTTATCATTAAGTTGGGTTGTTATTGAAAAACAGCATCTTTGGGTGATGGTGGTGCAGGAGGTACTGTAGTGCTACCGTTCGGCAACTGGAGGGTTGCAGGTCTGAACCTATGGTCCTCCTATGGTCCTCTGGTCCTCCTGATCCCATCAAAGTGTCCTTGAGCAAGACACTGAATCCCAAATTGCTCCCGGTGAGCTGGTTGGTGCCTTGCATGGCAGCCTCTGCCACCGGTGTGTGTATTAATTGGTGAATGTGAGGCATAACTGTAAAGTGCTTTGAGTGCTTGAAAGAGTAGCAAAAATGTGCTATGTAAATGCAATCCATTTACCATAGGTCACCAGAAAAGGTCATCTTAAGAAAACATTATATTCACATTCTTCAAATGATTAGCTCATGTTATTGTATTTATGGAAATATGGGGATTAATATCAGCACAAAATGAGTGAAGTTATATACAGGCATTGGGAAAGTCATGCTCAGCTGTTGGGCCTACAAATAGAAGATAAGACGTGTCTAAAAAACCAGGTCAGGGATGGCACAGTTCTAGATATAGGTTGCAAAGTTTATGCTCAGCACAGCTCCAGGATATCCACTTCAGCTCACCTTTCACAAAGGCACCTAAGGCATGGGGTCTATGAGGACACGTCCAGACTGATTTCATTGGACAGTTTCTAAGAGCACAGGGTTCAACATTTTTTTGTTAGATGGTATTCAACAGATTTACAGGATGACCTGGGCCGTTATGTTTACAAAAGAGCATAACTATACTGGAAACTGATGCATCCCCATCCTAACTCCTGCAGACTGTCATCCTTTTCTTTGTTTTGAAACTGGCTCTGTGTAAACCCATCCACATCTACCTCAACTTGATGTGATGTTCGGCATACAACAGAGACTAACATGACCTTTAGAGTGCCCAACTCTGAAGCCCAAGATGGAAATAAAGCCACTTACGTTATCTTTTTCAGATAACATGTCTTTCCTTGTTGCTTCTCCTTATCAGGTTGCACATTCAAAGGCATGGACAATCCCACCAGACGTTATTCTCCTTTAGCTCTATGCCTTTTTTTCTTGAGCAGTGCATTCTTGTTAATCTCACTCCCATTGGGCGTGCTGTTTTCACTGGCATGGACATTACCGACTCCAGTGGCCATAAATATCTGCAGTTCAGATAATGGTGACGAGGTCAGGGTTAGAAGAGCATCATCACTTCTGAGAAACTTCACCACTGTTGCACAGAAATCACACACAATACAGTTGTGTTTTGCATGCAAATCAGCTGGCCTACTTGTCTTTCTCCTAAATGAAGAAAAGAAAGAAAAAAACCTGTCTTCCGGTGTGCTGTCTTAGTGGGTGGCTCTGTGGCCTCACACCTCCGGTGTTGTGGCTTCCATTGCTGCCCAGGCTGTGTGTGTGCGTGTTGCGTGCATGTGTGTGTTTGTCAGTTACACAATTTCCCTGCTTCTACGTGGGTTTATTCCCAGGTGCACAATATCCTTCAACCACTGACAGACACACATCTCCAAATTGCCCATTAGCGCATGTTTGTGTGTGTGTGACAGATTGCGCATTCCATCCCGGATGAGCACTGCCTTGGCTCCTGTGCTTCCTGGGATAGACTCCAGGCTTCCCTAGACTTCAGCATTCCATCCAGGCATGGAAAAAAGACCTGGAAATAGGGTGCATTTTTGTTTAATATATGTGTTATGGTATTCTAATACACATCATGCATAAACTGCACATGATTTTGTGCTGGATGTTTTGTACAAGCTTCTACAGAATTTATTGAAGTATGAATAAGTACAAGCAGAGCTGGTCAATCCTATAGGTGACATAGGCAGCTGCCTAGGGCTCTAACTTCTGAGGGGGAGGGACTGGCCAGCCAATTTCTTTTTGCCTCAGCATGGGGGTGCCTGCATTGATGCTTGCCTAGGCCAACATATCAGCTAGGACTGGTACTGTTTACATGAAGTACCACTACTAATTTACAATCTATAGCCCTTGTAAATCAGGCAGATGCTTGAAAACACAAATGGACCATAATATGAAAGGCAGAGAAAAAAAATGTCACCTGTTTTAATTTTTCATTTCAGACAATGACTGGACAAGTCAATGAATACTAAATAGTATTTATTTTTTATCATTAAAGGGTATGTGTCAAAATTATTGCCTCCATATATTTACACGCATGAAACGTGTTTACTGTGCATGTACCTGTGTAAGGTGTACCTTTCTTTTGAATCATTTAGGAAACAGATAACTATTGTTGCCTTTTATAACTGGAGGTCTGTCAGTCCTTTCATCTTCTTGAGGTATGACCCTCCGTGAAAGACTGCCATTGTCACATTTTACAAAAGGACTTAAAATCACGATAGAGACATATCTCATACATCTGGCTAGTTAGCCAGGCTTGTGCTGCAAGCCAGTCGGTTCTTCTGAAAAATATATCCTAAATATTATCTAGAGTTTACTTAGCAAGCTAACCTGACCTGTATCCCTTTCCCTTGTTTAAAAATGTCACAGAATTTAACTAAGCCTTCAGAGTTAGTGTATCTGATGACATTGTTTTGTATGTTAATATTTTGGTGGTATGTTTTAAATCCCTTTTTTTAGTTAAATTATCAGTTTATTGAAATGGTAAAACTCAACAATGTTTTTTTTTTCTTTTTTTGTTTCAGATCGCAAGTATTTCAGCAAGTGTTTCTGGGATGGTTTCCATGGACTCTTTTGTTTCCCCGACTACACAGTGTATTGAATCTTGTCCAAATGGCCTTATTAATCATCTGAACCTGCTTCCCAGTCATCCAAGCACATAACACATTTTCAGAACCTAATGACGTTTTTATTAATTTCAACGTCCCTCTCATCATCACTTCCTGAAACAGCAAATGGCTGAGTCTCCTCCCTTAAATGGTGTTTTCCTTTGGTTTCAGATTAATTAGAGTTAAAGTGTGACAGAAATGAGTCAGTAAGGGCTTTTAGTTTCTGACACAATGTAATTGTGCTGATGTCCTATTACAAAGTAATGACCCCAGCTAGTGGCTGTCAATTGCACCTGGATGTTAAATGCTAAATGGCTGCCCTGCAGACCTTCAAGAAATACACCCACTGGGTTCATTCACTGAGGGTGAATGATGAAGTCTTCCTGCGCTGGTTACCACAGACACACCACCAGAGTATATACTGTAGCAAGAGGTGAGCTGTTGCAAGAACAATGTTTTTTACCTTGCATTTTTCAGACTTTCCACATTGTATATTCAAGCTTAATTAAGATTACAGACTACAAGTACCTATAAATAACACATTGTACACATTAAGCTTCAAGGTATTTTAGCTAGTTTACAAGAGTGACATTAGTGTGAGGTCTGTGGAATTTCGTTTATTTATGACAGCGAAATTATCCACTATTGAATTGTCTGCCCTCTCAAGCGGCAGTAAAACATCCATGTTTACAAAGTGAATCAGATAAATCACCGTTTAATGTCTACAGCTCACCTGGTGTATTTTAAGTGTTCAGACTGCGGAGCGTAGGGTAAAGGAGGAGGAAACTGCTCCTGTGCAAAGAATCCCGGCAACATATACTCGGATAAAATAAGAGTAAAAACTGCACATTAGCCAGCTAAAAGAGCAGTAACATTGAATTTATCCTGATGGTTTAATACATGCAAATAGCCATGTAGCAGAAAGAGCAGAGTACATGTACATACTATAAGAATCTGGGACCCCTGCAGGTTACCCTTGATGTGTATAATTAGTTACGCAGTACAGTAGAAGCAGCAAACACGCGTGCACCGTGAAAGCAGCGATGGGGGCTTTGAAAGGGTGCATATTAATGCACTCTCCCGGCCACAGGGCTCAGCAAATACAGGGACAGGGGCTCTGAGGGAAGCCTTGTCAACTCCAGGAATTTGGCTCTTGCCCTGTGTTTAATCTGCATGTTCACATATGTATCCTTCAGGAACTTTGATGTCTTTTCATAGTCCAAGGACATATACTGTTGACTTGGCACCCTCTAAATTGTCCTTCATGGGTGATTTTTTTATTGTGTGTCCAGAGTGTATCTTGCTTTGTGCATGAGATCATTAAGCCTTTATATCATAACAGTGGTACCTTGGTTTGCAAGCATAATTCGTTCCAGAAACGTGCTTGTAACCCATAGCACTTGCATATCAAAGTGAATTTTCCCATTAGAAATAATGGAGACTCAGATGATTTGTTCCACAATCCAAAATAATCCATATCAAAATGATTAATACAAAATATAAAGTAAAAATACATAAAACAAATTAACCTGCACTTTACCTTTGAAAAGAATCGTG
>JAODJW010000094.1:25668876-25702569 GCA_026777045.1 Hyperopisus bebe
GACTTTCACTATAACTAACGGAATCACTGCTATCTGTTGGCTCACTGGAATCTTTTTCTTTTTGTGCGACTTTAACACGGAACCTATCCAATGACAGCTGCTTTTACCTCCTTTTCGATTTCGCGAAAATGTGGACATTTTCGTTAAACATTGTCACATTGTATTAAACATTGCATTGTCGTTAAACAGATTCATCGCTCGCACCTTATTTGGGTGGTGCTTTTCTACTAAATTTTGACTACACGAGTGAGGGACGCTGACAGAGACCGAGCATGGGAGATGATTACCCACAATCCCACAGCGAGAGAGAGAGAAGATCCATCAGCTCAGTTGTGATTACGTGATGCTAAGCAGAAAATGCAGATACGTAATACTTGTATTGCAAGACCCTGCTCGTTTATCAAGTTAAAATTAAAAAAAAAAAATCTGCTCATCTGGCAAAACACTCGCAGACCAAGTTACTCGCAATCTGAGGTTTTATTGTATATATCACAGACCAGACTATACACACACAAATATATACACAATCAACTACTATCTCCACAAGCACTTCAAGGTTTGGCAAGGTGTGGGTTCAGAGAAGCTATTCTGCGCACCACTGTTGTACTGGGCTGTTATTTTTGCACTTGTGGTCTTCCTGTTAGCTTTAATGAGGCTGGCCACTCTCCTCTGACCTCTCTCATAAAGAAGGTGTTTTCAGCCACAGAAATACCCCAGTCTGGAGCTTTTTTGTTTTTTGTTCATCACACCATTCTTGGTAAATTCTAGACACTGCAGCGTGTGAAAATCCCAGCAGGGTGGCCGTTTCTGAGATGCTGGAACTGCCACGTCTGACACCAATGGTCATATCACTTTTAAAATCACTAAGATCACACGTCTAAGCTGTTCTAATGCTTAGCTGCACTACTGCCACAGCCTCATACAAGCATGGCAAGAACTGTAGAATCCAACTCCATCCATCCATCCATCCTCCAACCCACTAACCCAGTGCAGGGTCTTACTGTATAAATTTGGCTTCTGAAAATACAGTTTTGTAAAAGCAAATCTACAGCTTGTGTTCCGAGTTTTAAGCACATGAAAGAACAAATGAAAGAAGGCACTATTTATGATGCCAGGGATGGATGACCTGGTGCAAGATCACAGCATCACACAGGACAAAGTAAAGCCAATAACTGGATTCACAGAACATAAGATGCAAAGGGGAGGATATAAATAACAGCCTGGTGTCTAAACCACTGTTTCCCAATCCAGTCCTTGGGGATCCCCAGACAGTCCAAGTTTTTGGAAATCCTAACCCTTTTGCCCTATTGGAAACTGGAAGGGAGCAGAAACATAGACTGTCTGGCATGGAGCTGGGAGGACTATCTGTGGGTCCCTGAGGACTGGATGGAAAACAGTGGCCTAAACGATTCATAAAACCCCCAAGATAAAGGGAAGCATGGCGACAGCTGCAGTTTTCACAGTGTATTCCTGCTTAGCTGCATAATTTTCATATAAGGATGCAGAGAATGGCAATCTGGTAGTGCAATTTCTTAGCTGGCAAGTAGTTATTAAGAGAGGAATTGAACTAGTGATGGGAAAAATGAAGCTTTGGGAGTGTCACAACTGGCAGGATTAACCTGCTAGTTAAACCCATAGTGGAACCATAACGATCACAGCCATTTGGTGTTTCAAAGCTACATTAGTTTTATTCCTAAATTTAACACAAAACACACAGTATGGGCCTTACCTACAACCCTGTTTCCAAAAAAGGCGGGAGGCTGTTTAAAATGTAAATAAAAACAGAGTGCGATGATTTGCAAATCATGTAAACCCATATTTAATTGAAAATAGAACAAAGACATCAAATCAAATGTTGAAACTAAGAAATTTTATTGTTTTGAGAAATATACGCTCGATTCGAATTTGATGCCAACAACTTGTTTCAGAAAAGTTGGGATAGGGCAAGAAAGGACCGAAGAAGTTGTGTAATGGTAAACCAAAACACCTGGTTAAATATCTCACAGCTAATTAGGTTAATTGGCAACAGGTCAGTAAAATGACTGGGTATAAAAAGAGCCTCCCAGAGAGGCAGAGTCTTTGTGCAGTGAAGATGGGGACAGGTTCACCACTCTGTGAAAGACTGTGTGGGAAAATAGTGCAACAATTTATGAATAAAGTTCCTCAACATAATACTGCAAAGAATTTGGGAATTTCATCATCTCCGGTACATAATATCGTTAAAAGATTCAGAGAATCTGTAGAAATCTCTGCACTCAAGGGACCAGGCTGAAAACCGGTATTGGATAGCCGTGATCTTCGGGTCTTCAGGTGGCACTGCATTAAAAACAGACACGATTCTATAGTGGAAATCACTGCATGGGCTCAGGAACACTTCATAAAGCCACTGTCTGTGAACACAGTTCGTCGCTGCATTTACAAATGCAGGGTGAAACTCTACAATGCAAGGAAGAAACCATATCTAAACATGATCCAGAAACACCACCAATTTCTCTGGTCCCAAGCTCATTTAAATTGGACTGAGGCAAAATGGAAAACTGTCCCGTGGTCTGACCAATCAAAATTTCAGATTCTTTTTGAAAATCATGGACGCCGCGTCCTCTGAGCTATAAGGGAGAGGGGCCATCCAGCTTGTTATCAGCAGACAGTTCAAAAGCCAGCATCTGTGATGGGATGGGGGTGCATTAATGTCCATGACTAGGGTAGTTTGCACATCTGGGAAGGCAGCATTAACGCTGAACGATATACAGGTTTTGGAGCAACCCATGCTGCCATCCAGACAATGTCTTTTCAGTGAAGGCTTTGTATATTTCAGCAAGACAATGCCAAACTGCATTCTGCACATATTACAACAGCATGGCTCTGCAGTAGAAAATTCCAGGTGCTAGACTGGCCTGCCTGCAGTCCAGATCTGTCACCCATTAAAAACATTTGGCACATCATGAAACGAAAAACATGAAAAAGGAGACCCTGAACTGTTGAGCAGCTGAAATCCTATATCAGGTAAGAATGGGACAACATTTCACTTCCAAAACTCCAGCTACTGGTCTCCTCAGTTCCCAAACGATTACAGAGTGTTGTTAAGACAAGAGGTGATGCAACTCAGTGGTAAACAAGCCCTTGCCCCAGCTTTTTTAAAACGTGCTGCTGAAATCAAATTCAAATTGAGCATCTTTCACAAAAAACAAAATTTCTCAGTTTCAGCATTTCATATGCTGTCTTTGTTCCGTTCACAATGAAATATGGGTTTATATGATTTGCAAATCACTGCATTCTGTTTTGATTTACATTTTACACAATGCCCCAACTTATTTGGATACAGGGTTATAAACGAGTCAAGACTGAAAATAAAGGCAACACTTTATTTAAGGCCATGTTTTTAGTAATTTATTAACACATTCATAACACATTATAAAGCATTCATAATGCATTATAAACATGGCTATAAATATTTATAAAAAGGCATGAATTATAGCTATGTTTATTTTGTATTATGACTGGCTTATTAAGTTCTCATCTAAAATGCAGTATAGATACCTGCATAAGGCAGCATAAAGCATCCTTAATGCTTATACCATCCATTGTAATGCATTATAAATGTATCTATGGTGCATTAGAGCTTCTTAAAGCATTCATAATGCATAAAACAGATGACTATAATGTGTTATGTCTTATGATGAATATTTATACCCATGTTCATAATGTTTTATGAATCCATTATTATTTGTTATGAATGTGTTTATAAATTACTAGAAACATGGCCTTAAGTATAGTGTAACCAAAATAAATTAATGTTTGTACACGCATTCCCAGTCAACTGTTAAAATAAAAGACAAAACAAGAAAAAAAAATACTATTAGCGATGGAACGATGAAGGTTATTCGTTATTAGAAGGTTATGTCGCAGAAGTGCCTGAACCTAAATATCAAAGGACATTTTTAACAAATAGGCACATAAAATGAGTTTTTACTCTTTAATGAACTCAAACAAAATTGCCATAAATATGGAAATTAATCACTCTTCTCAAAACAGAGAAGTGATTTTTTAAGCACATGATTTGAAAAACACTGAAATGGTAGGTCTAACTGAGTCTAACTTCCCGGATTGATCTGAATATGCAATAGAGGTGCTTATGGCTCATTATATGATCTAATTAGATTTTTATACATGACTGAACATGGAATTAAATATAAGTTAGAATCTAAAGTTGCATGAAAACTATACTGGTTATGAACAAAAACAAAAAATCAACTCAGGTATCCCAGTACAAGCCACATTTCTAATATGATAAAGTTAAAATAAATCACTTTATTATACTTGCAAGAAAAAAGTTTGTAGATTCCTGTATGACTGATTTTTATCTTCCTCTAAGTCAGGGGTGCCCAACTCCAGTCCTGGAGGGCCAGAGCCCTGCACATTTTTGTGTTTCCCCTCATTTAACACACCTGATTCAACTCCTTGTGCTAATTACCACACAGCTCTTGAGCTGAATCAATTATGGTGGAACAGGGAAAGAACTAAGCTACACAGGGCTCCGGCCCTCCAGGACTGGAGTTGGCCACCCCTGCTCTAAGTCATAATAATATACAGACACTCCTCTACTTACGAATGAGTTACATTCAGAATGGTTGTTCGTAACGTGAAATGTTCGTAAGTCATTATTGAACATCATTTTAAGGCTCAAATCTATCATCACTAGCCTTATGCTTTTCACCGACAATGATGGATAATGGATACACAGAATATTTTGCAATAAAAACGAAGTTTGATCTTATGAGAGAACATCTTACCGATACGCCAATACAAAGAACTAGGATGCTGGGAGTACACATGTTACACTGCTGCGCGGCGGGAGTAGCGGTTAGAATTTGTACTAGGCGGAATTGGTGCGCAGAACAAAATTTGATGTTGTGGACAGGAAACGGGAGCCCAACAAACACAATTTGGATTTACAGTCCTATTTGTTCGTATGTCTGAAAGTACGTAAGTTCAAAGTTTGTAAGTAGAGGAGCACCTGTATATGAAGAATCTAATTTAAACAAAACAAAAATGTTTTGAATAATCACAGTCATTGCGAGTGTTTTGCAAGACGAGCAACAATTTTTAATAAATTTTAACTTGATAAACGAGCGAGGTTTTGCAATATGAGTATTACGTATACGCATTGTCTGCCGAGCCTTACGTGATCATGACTGAGCCAATGGTTCTTCTCTCTCTCTCTCGCTGCGGGATTGTGGGTAATTGCCTCCCATGCTCGGTTTCAGTCAGCATGCCTCACTCGTATAGTCAAAATTTAGTAGAAAAGCACCACCCAAATAAGGTGCGAGCGATGAATCTGTTTAACGACAATGCAATTTCCACATTTCTGCGAAATTGAAAAGGAGGTAAAAGCAGCTGTCATTGGATAGGTTCCTTGTTAAAGTCACGCAAAAAGAAAAAGATTCCAGTGAGCCAACTGTAGTGATTCTGTTATAGTGAAAGTCGTCCTACAAAATAACCCTCCTCTTCTCCTCACTCTCGTCTCCCTCACACCTTCCACAATTCTTTTCAAAGGTAAAATGCAGGTTAAACATTGAACTGTAGAATTTCCTGATACAACTCGGGATTTGTTGGTGATTGTAAACTGTCCAAGCACAAATGCTGCAAAGCAGACTCATACCATTTCACTCCCTCAACAGCAAAAAAGGGGTTTTAGTGTTGCTGTACAGCATTTTTGTGTTCCCTAAACATAGTACTGCCTATATTGACCAAAAGGTTTTGTTCATCTTTCTAAAGAATATTGTCCCAGTAATGCTGTGGAACTGACAACTAGCCTTTGGCAACTTGAGACAGGCACGTTATCCGGAGAACAGTGTTTGAGGATTATACAGCATGCCCTTTCGCTGATCTTTGTAGGACACCATCTCCTATGGAGGGTAGCAACAGTGCTGGATTGCTTTCATTTGTAAACTATCCGTCCGACAATGGCCTGATGGAGAATCGACTCTTTAAAAAGGGTTACAAAAGAGCTTTTGTTTTTAATAGGCTCAAAAACTCTTCTTCTGAGACCCTCTAAAATCACTTCTGATCAAGTTATCTGCTGAAGAGAACTCTGTTGTGTAAAGCAGGTAATGCAGCCACGTGTATTTTTATATCTCATAGGAAGCCCAAACCAGGATTTATCGGAACACCTGACTCCAGTCACCCTCAAGAGGTTATCTTAGGAATTCACATACCATCAAATGACTTGTAAAATATTGTGAGTTGTTTGTTAAATAATACTTTTTCATTTATTGTCATAGTTCAAAATTTGGAGTGAAGATTAGATTTTAGGAGCCAGTCATACAGAAACAGATATAACTCAAAAGGATTACCAGACTTTACCAGTATACTAGTAAAAGTGAATAAAATAATGTATAATAGTTAAAATATTGATTAAAATATGTACAATCATTTTGTGCAATAATGTCTGACATTTTGCTTAGTGACTACTCAAAAGTCACTTAAATCAAGTTATTCTCTCAACTACAGTCACTACTGCATCTGGAAACTAATTAAATTACATTGGCAAGAATATTTTGGTTATCTTCAACTTTTGTGTGAAATATGGGATTTGGATTTTTTTTGTTTCTGACAGCTACATTGACATTATGATTGCATTGTATTTTCCTTGACAAAGAGAGAGAGAAAACCATTTGTGTGAAAATCCCCCCTTTCCTTTCTTTACAATGCTTTTATAAAGCTGTGATTCAGCAAGCAAAGTAGATGATTGTCTGAGGGGAAAAGAAAAGTAACAGAAATTTGGAGACAGAAAAATTGGAAAAATAATATATTACTCAGTATGTTACAGATACTATGGATATAAGCTCAGACTCAAAATTCCACTTTGATTTGTAACAATGTAAGACACATTTCTGCATGTCAATGTGTTTGTTTGAAGTATATGAACAATTATGGCTATTACAGCCTAAATTCAGTAGTTTGTGTAAGTAGATGTAAAAAGCTTGGTGATAGCCCAAGAATCCTATGGCCTTGGCCTCGTTAATGGTACTGCTATTTTTACTGAAACCTTTTGGTCACCTCATTAACTTCACAGTCTTCTTGTGTCTGTGTTATAACTTATTTAAAGCACTTATTTTAATCTTGAGGTTGTGCTACATTTATTAAGTTTAAAGCTATTCTGGCAAAAAAAATGCATCTCATACAGAAGCCCTTGTTTTTCAAATTGTGCTGTAGAAAGGTGATAGGTGACAAGTTTGTGTATAATTTGTCATAACGTAGCAGGAACTTGCCTTTCAACTAGTGGCACATTTAGGTCACCCGTAACCCTTAATAGGAAACAAATCTGGTGTTTCATGCAGTCAGTTGAAACTAAAATTAACTATTGGGCAATTACATCCATCTGTATAAAGCTGGGTGACTCTTCAGGTGACGAGATAGAAGTCCCAGTACTTGAAGGTAATTACTAGCTTTCACAGAGGGACTCTTAGTAAGAAGACAGCTCAGGTTTGCTGTGGATTCAGCCATGCTCATATAAGCTCCGAATGTGTATCGCAGCCACACCCCCCTCGGCAGGTCTCCCTTACCAGAGTATTAATTTAGCTGCGTTCACTCCTGTTTCAGGTTTCCTTTAACTGACTAACCTGAAGCTCTCAAGTTTCATCAAACATTTGGAGTGAGGTTACATTGGGGCGAAACGTATCTCACAGTCAATGCCTGAGACTTGAGATCCCTGCTAACCTATATAACCAGTCTAGCCAGTATCCTCTGTGTAAGGTATTGGTTCTTCTATGAGCAATTTCTGAGTGGTCTATGTCCTTGCTTTCTCTTGATTGGCCAAGTCTCTCCTTGTGTGGTTCTGTGTGTATGATCTTCCCGATACCCTGTCCCGTACATGTGTCCCCTTTGTCTGCATGAGTGACTGCCTTTCCCTGCACCCCCAGATCTGACCCTCTGACTGTCTGAGACCTGCTTCTGCTCCTGACTGTGATTCCTGTGTAATGCTTTCTGTCTGCTCCATGTTTGGGGTCCTGGTTTCTGTGAGGACTGGTTACAGTTGGCATGAAAGATCCAAGCTATCTGTACTCTTAGTTGTGGCCATGGGGTAATTTGTCTAGAATATATGGGATGGGATTATACAGTATTTCTAGTGTGAGTTGTCTGTTGTTGTTAAGCACCCATTGTCCTGATATTAACATTGCATCTTATTACTCTAATTGGAAAATACACCTGCAAGTACTCAAATTTAATCCGTTCAGAACTCTATCGAATTTTCCCCATAAGAAATAATGGAAAACCAATTAATTACACCTAAATATGTTTTTTTTTTTTTTAGCATTTAAACACAAAATGAACCGGATAAAATAAGAAGAGCATATACTGTACTAAACACATCTAAGCACATTTATCAAAACAGTAATTTGTAAAGTAAGAACAGAAATGTATCCAAACAATGTGTAAAGTTAAAAAAAACAATGTGTCCTGTACGGATCGTCTGCTCCTTCCGTGTGCCACGCCCCCTCGTTAACCTCGTGTGGAATCCCAGTGTGATCAGCTGTTTCTGGTTATTGTCATCAGTCCTCTGTACTTAGTCCGCATTTCAGTTTGTTTCCTCAGTCCAGTCATTGTATTGTCCGTCTGCGTTTTGCCTACCTTACCTGTAATTAATTTCCGTATTCCCCGGTACCCTGACATCTGCGCCTTTGTCTCCGTTCCGTCCCGTCCCCGCTCGGCACGACAATATTATTATAATTAAATGTATTAATGGTTTATTATCAATATTAAAATAATTGAGATCTTTACTTTAAAATGTATTTCATTATACAGTATAATAATTATTGTTACTGTGTTTCACTGTCTAAATATACGGTCGAACTTTTTACGGTCGAAATATATGTATTCAGCTAGTGTAAACATGCACGACGCTATCACAGCGAATGTAACTGAAGCGTTTTTTCCACTGAGAGATGTGCCGCATGACTCATTTCCCTGCACGTACAAGTTATCTTAGGTTGGCGTTCACGGTTTGACTTCTGAGATTCAGATCGAGTTCTAATGAGTTTGACAACTGAGGTACCACTGTAATGGTGGCTGTAGTCTACTGAAATGACAAAAGAATTCAGAGAAAGAAATCGGTAATGGCAACCACATCTAGCTCACTAGTCATGCCACCACCTGATCTGGCCCGAAGCTGTGCCGGGTAGGAGCATAAACCGTTAGCCCCAAGGCAATTTGATTCAATTACAATTATTGATGGAACATTTTGATGCATAGTAAATCTTTAATTTCTATCGATTCGATTCATGGATTATTTGAGTATTTGATTATTGTGATAGCCTAGACTTAAATCTTTTTTAACCTCAATGAAAAAAAAAATCACAAATCACCATGGGAACTTAATTTTACACTATTAATGGAATACGAAGAAAGCAGAATCTCTGAACATTAATCTTTATCATCATCATTAAACTGGGTGAATACGGCAGTGTAGAATTGTCAAAAGGCAAACTACTAAACTGCGCAGAGAAAAATCAAACACATTACAGGAAGCGCTACCCTATTTGGGGGGGGGGAGGGGGTAGTAAAATTAATTTTAAAAAGTGGGCTGGTGTGTGGCTCAGTGGCCTTTGCGCCCCTTATCAGAAGGTCACTGGTTTGAGCCCAGGCCCAGCCGAACAGTTGTGTGCCCATGATGCCCCTCCCACTCCATGGGTGCCCCTGCAGGTTGTTGCCCTTTGCTGCCAAGCTTACTCTCACCTACATATGTGTCATGGGAGCAAGATGGGATTGTTGAAAAGAGACTTTCTCCAGAGGGCTCAATGAAGTGTCATTATACAAATACATCACTTTTATACAAATACATCACTTTTTATTCTGTGGAAATATAAAAGATCGATCTGAGGGTCAGATTTAATAATAAATTACAAACTTCATTAGGGCCAGTACTAGCGACCTCTTCTAAGTTTTGAATGAGCTGAGGAAATCCCACCACCTCACCTACAAAAAACAGCTGATTGTCCAGTGCAGTCATCTTCATCATTTTAGTGATTGTGTCTGAAACTGTGGTAGTGATAACTTTGACTTTGATATCATTTAAATACCAACTGGTATTGAACACATTGTCAGCATCTTGTTTTTAATGAATATTGGCTGATACCAATATGTTAAATGTGTTGTGGATCTTCAAGGCTAAAATTACTTTTTACTTAGCTAGCTAGTTATCTACATCAGGGTCTTGACCATTGCTCCCATAGCTCACAAAATGAGCAAGTTTTTGCACTATAAAACATAGGCATTTCCCAAAAGTATCAATTATCAAAGAGAGTTCCTGAAAAATGTACAAAAATCATCAGGTAGCTCTTCCTTTATGACTATTAATAACCTTCCTCTGCCGTACTACGTTTTGAAAGTTTGCTGCCAGCGTTGCTACTTTGCACGTCTCCTTGCAACGAGCGTCCAACCTGGAAGTACGACTATCTTTATTTTTCCCCCAGAAATTGATCTTGATGTTACAGATTTGTGATCACATTATATATAATCGATTCATGACGATGCATTGATGTATCTTTACACCCCTAGCGCCAAGTGATTCTTGCGTGTTATCTTGTAATCTCATTTCCATTCATTTAGTGCTGTGAATTTATTTTTCCATTGAAATAAATGGTGATCTTGTCTTGTGAGCTTCTTTCCGTGAATTCATAAGTAGGGGGTTACCTGTGCTGAGATGAAAACATTCGGTCATCCCCAAGAACTGAAAAAATGTTGGAGTGTAAAATCAATCAAAAAATATTATGAAATAGTTAGATCGGCAATGATTTTGTAAGAAAAAGCATTTCCACAATATTGGTGAAGGTCCACCTGTTAATTAACTGTCAGCAAACTGAGCAAAGGATAAGGTGACCATCAAAAGTAGTTCCTTTGCTGTGCCACATGTGCTATGATTAATGTCCCCCTGAAACTGCAGGCCAGAGCAACAATCACAAATGATACTGGAGCTAAAAGCTAGTAATCTCTAAATTTGTGAGAAAAACAGGTGAGAGGAGGTAACATTTAACCTACAAATCACAGCCAGTTATTGCCTGCACTTTCTATCATGGTCTAAAGTCAATGGTGTAGAATTTCACTGTTATTTAAAGGGTGTGTCATCAAGATAGTAACATGTGCCTACAATGGTGTGTGCACAGTGCACATACACTGCATGCTAAATGGACAAAGATGCACGGCAGCTAACAATGTGCAAAATATTAAAAATAAAAAGATTAAATTTTGAAAGATCGGTAACACTTTGACATACAAATCATGAACAGATATGGTTGCTACTTGAGATAAAAGATGTATCACTGTTCATTAATGATGAACAAACATGAGATCAGTATTTCACTTATGTTATTCATTACTTGTTCTTTCAACAGTTACTTCAGTAGTTCAGTAAGATTTACAGAATTAACAGATATGGTAGCAAATATAGTAACTGCTTATAATAGCAATCTGCCAGAGTGCAAGCGCCCCTGGATCTTAAAGGGAATGGGAGGTGACACCCACAGCATGTTACGCCTCAAACACACCCATGACTAATTAGGAGACTACATACAGTAAACCCCGTTTGGACCATGCGCCTAGAGCAGTGACTCATTTTCTGGTGTTAAACTAGCAAAAGTGGGTTGGCCACATCCTAACACCCTAAAAGAATTTGCACCGTTCACTCCAGGCCATGTACTTCAAGATCGTTAAAATAGGGCCCTCAATCTTCTGATGGATATTTATTTTATTTTCCCTCCATCAGTGATCCAGCTAAAATATTCACACATTTCTGTCATTTCTGAAATGCTTGACTTGCAACCTATTTATGTATGATACAACAATCAATACACACAGTCCAAACACATTCCCCAATGGCAGAATTACAACAATTAACCAGGAAGTAAAATAATTATATGCAGACCCTCTAGAACAGTTTCAAAAGGGTAATATAAAATGATTTATACCAAGGGTCCCCAGTTACAGTCCTGGAGGACTAGAATCCAGCACCATTTGCAGATTTCCATGCTCAAACACATCTTAATCAGCTAATTACCAGGTAAACAGCTAATTATCAGGTTTAGTAAGTGTGTCTTAGCAGGGAAATCTGCAAACTGTGTTGCAAACTGGCCCTTCAGGACTGGAATTGGGGAATTCTGATTTATAGCATGAATCTGTATTGTATTGCATTGGCTCTGTGCAGAAGTACTGGCTTAAGAGTGCAGTCATCCTATAGGGAAAGTATTTTATTTATGTGTTTTAAAGTTTAAAAAAAATCACTAAATTCAAATATGTTGGTACATGATGTGCGGTATGGTGATTTTCCAAACTGCTTTGATGTTTTATATAAACATGATGTCTTGTGAATGCTTTCATCTTAATAAAGCACCATGATAAGGAGCACACCTCCATTGTTTTCCGCTGTTGTGGTGGGCAAAAGCTGTCATGTAGGATAAAGGATAGTGCTGACAGATTAATGAAGACACCTTCTACATCTAACAGTTTCTAAAGGGGGCATTGTATGTAGTTCGGGCAAGATACCACATTGGAAGGCAAGGAGTTCAAAGCTACTTCTCTGCTGAGAGTCATAGACCTGTGGCAATTATAATTTCCATTTAGAAATGTTTCATTTATAGGTATATATAGATGGCACATTGAGTCACAGTGAGTGAGACACAGGTAGGTGACACAGTGTCCTCACACCTCCGGCGCTGGTGATATGGATCTTTTGATTTTGATTTTTTTACAGCTAACGGCTGCAATTCTCATACTGTTGCCTCGTAATATCAGGATACTGAGTAGATAACTGCCCCCCTGCAGAGAGTGCAAGACCTCCCCAAAATGCTCAAGTTTTCCTGGATACTCCAGTGTCCTGCCAGAACTTCAATTGTTGCTCATATTGATGATTTTCTGAGAATTGCCCTTGAGTAACTTGAATAACTCCCATCCAGGATGTATCCTATCCTATTATGCTGAAAAAAGCCCTGAATCAGCCAGAGCATAAGTGGATCAGGATTTACTGACATTAGGAACACAATTAGCTTCTGCACTGGATAATGTAAAATAAATCTGTGAGAATGTGTATGGCTATGCTTGAATGGGAGAGGAACAATCAACACAGCAAAGAGGAGTAAGTGGACCTGGATTTTGAGGAGTTGGGGGGGGCTGAGCTTGAATGACAGAGTGAAAAGAAAAATTGGGGAACACAAAACAAAGCCCCAAGGACACTAAGGAAGAGGGGAAAAAAGAGGAGAAGCAGAAAGGAGAACACAAGCCACAGCAGGAAGTAATGGGACTGACCCACTTCCCTTACATCTGGGCTAACAGGGGCAGAATAACGGAAGCGAGACCAGAGGGATCATACGGGGGACATAGTCACACAAACCCGTATTGACAGCTCAGTCACCTGCCGAACTGCCCTCGGAAGAGGTATTAAGGACAGACTATGTCCCCCTCTAACTTGAGGACAATTCAGGAATGAAACATGTTCAGATTGTAGTGTGAGGTTTGGGCACTGGAACTTAGTCATTAGATGAGTACTTAGTCCAAACAGGGGGCAAAGTGCTTCCCCATGCAGTAATACTGGAGTGTGTGCATTTAATCATTTATTATTTACTATCATTTACTATCAAAAATTTCTTCTTGATTGTGCTGCAGTTTGTCAGTAACCTGCAAATCACTTCTAATATAGAGCCTGGGAGGTAGCTCCCCCTCAATCTGCTGGGACAGGACCACCCCATCCCCCTATGTGAAAGGTGAGACTTGAGTAGCAGACCTGTCTCAGCTAGAAATAAAATGGACTGAATTGGGAATCTCAATTCCCTCTACCCTGTCACACATGGGTGTGTGCTGTGAAAGACCACCGACTAATGCTGAAAATGGGGCAGCCAGTATCAACTGCAAAGAATACTATCAAAATAAACCATACAGGCAACCCAGGTAGAACATCCAAAGGCAGAACATTCATAAAGGAGGTGAAGCACCATGCAGCCAAAATGGGAGCATGCAAAACCAACACAAACGAAATGGAACAGAGCTAGCAGATTTTTCCCTAGGGTCAGGAGATAAAGGAATCTTCAAGTAGGTTTTAGTTTAATCTAGTTTTCAATCTAGAATACTGTAAGACTTGCTTATCATATGACTTATCGATAATGTGCATAGGGAACAAATTCAATGTTAACTAACTCTCCTATTTTCAGCACAGAAGCTAACAGACCCACCAGGCTTTGTTACTTGCATGATGGGGTTCCTCACATCACCATATTCTGTAACTCCTTGAATATGCCTGTGTCTTATATTGTATCTAATTTCTCCAAAATTACCTGCGGGCAGTGCTCTGGGAGTAAACATAGTTCAAATCTAACAATAACTTTCACTGGGGTTTGTATGCTGTGTGAGATCAGTGTGTCCTGGAAAAGGGAAAACACATCCGAGAATAACTGTTGCATGGATTTTACCAGGGGTAGTATAGCTAGTTCTGTCTCACAGAGTGATTTCAGATGGTTGCTGTGTTTTATGTTTGAGGATGCCACTCCTTATTGGAATGACGTAATACAAAAAAATGCATCCACCACATTAGTGGACTTTTCCTCAGTGTTATGACCTGCTCGTATGATTCTTCTGTGTGCCACGCCCCCCTCGTTAACCTTGTGTGAAATCCCATTGTCATCAGTTGTTTCTTGTTATTTCCAATTAGTCTTGTGTATTTAAGTCAGCGTTCTAGTCTGATTCCCCAGTCCGGTCATTGACGTTGTGTACCGTATTGTACCTGGTCTTGCTGTTTTCCCTGAATAAATCCCTCAATCCTGACTTTCCGGCTTCCCGATCCTTGTTCTCCGCTCCGAAATTCCCCTGCTCGCCCATCGGTCAGGACACTCGGGGTACAAAATATGTTGTTTCATCCCCTTTGCTATATGACTTTTTCTTACTTTTGACCCAAAGCAAGTACTGTCCACAAGCTATCATCATCAAATTGAACGTTTTCCATTTTGGAGGTTTGGTGATCCTTCACATTGGTGTGAATGGCTATCCATCATTCTGTAAAGCACTTTTAGGATGCACTACACACATTTGATTCCTTAGTCTGTCTGAATGGATCTGGTAGGGAAAAACCTGACATCAGTGTTTGTGGTCACTTGACTCACTCCTGAGATGGACTAGCAATGCTCCAATGGTGACATTAACAAATCAGCTCAGAAACAAAAATCTTAACAAATGTATTCTTTTAATTTTAATACACACTGAGACAAAAAAATATTTTTTTTTATGTTATTTTTTATTTTTTCCTTTGAATACAAGTTCACGCTAAGCCAGATAGCTTTGTAAGAGAAAGGAATATCTTCACTCAGCAAAACGTGGTTAACAATGAGACAATTATCATTAACTGTCGGTCGGTTGTTTCGCTTAAATGAGGTGGAGGTTGAAAAACAGATACTTAAGACATGTGCAGTCAATATATAAGTTTTAAAAAGTGCATGGACATCATCACAAAGATTGGGATGTTTATAGATGCTGTCATTAATTGGCTTAGCTAAAGCATTTGGAAGTTTTTATTGGACTTTATTATTTGTAACCCACAGAAGGCAATCCACAAATATATACCTTGATCCATAAATATTTTGCTATCCACAAATATGTATTCTTTTTATTTGTGTTTTGTAAAATCATATCTAAAAAATATGGAACAACTTGTACAACTGAAATGGGTTTTGCACATTTGTGGATCACTTCCTGACTATTTGTGGATCACCCAATATTTGTGACTTCACTCTTATTTATTTGTGTATTTTAGTTCAATTCAACAGCAGCTGATCTATAGAAAAAATCCACAAATATGAGGTGCAGTTATCAGTTGTATCAGCAGGTGGTGACATACCGGAAGAAAATTAAAATAAGAAATGCCAGTTAAGCTAGCTGGTAATTAGATAATGCTATAAATCGAGAGCTATAACAGCACAAACATTTTTAAAGGGCAAAATGTGGCACTAGCAATTGAGACTGGTTTGGTCCAAATTGGACAGACGGTGGTGGTGTCACCATGTAAACAAATATTTATATCTCAAAAACTAAAGCAGTACGAACTAAATTTTCAACAGCATGGACCGGCACAAACAATTGATTAAAATGAAACATATAGCATATACTTCTATACATATGCAAAGTGCAAAGTATGATAATACATAATTGTCAATATCTCAAAAAGTAAAAAAGATAGAACAGTAATTTCTGCATCTCAAATGCAGCACTAAAGCAACAGATTTATTAGTCCATGCTGTGTTGTAAGGTGATGTAATAGCTATTTTCTTAAAAATAAAAACAGCACAAATCCTATTTTTCATGGCACAAAACAGCACAAAAGTAGTACTAACCAAACAAAATAATTTTTTTATTTGGGTTGATTGTAAGGGAGCAGCTTCACTACGGAGTCCTGGAAGGGACATTGAGGAAGAAAAAAAACATGCACTTTTGCCAGATCTCAGTTTCCCAAACTTTTATTGAGATCCCGCAAAACCTTTTAAGAGATCTCGCAATACTTATCCAGTACCATTAATAACTGCGCTGTGTCCCTTTAAAGTAGAGAAGATTTATTTATGGACTCATAAGTATAAACCTGTGATACAGACATGTCCTGTAAAGTGTACTTTAAGCATTAAACTATGGAGGACAACTCATACTGTGTCAATGTTGCCACTTACATTGATGTAGCTAAAAACTGCTGTACGATCAGCTCTGGTATGTGTTGGACTAAAATCCGCTAATAATTAGGTCACAAGTCACAAATGTCGCGTGATTCACAAACAGACAGGAAGTGATCCATAAATCTGCAAAACATGTTTCACAGTTTTTGTGGATATGATCTTACACAGTGCAAATTAAAAAAATACATATTGTGGATAATTAAATATTTCTGGATCATTGTGTATATTTGTGGATTGTCTTCCATGGGCTACAAACAATACAATACAAGAAAAACTTACATAAAAGCAATGCCTGTGGTGCACAGACAATTTGGATGGATGAATGTTAATAAGATTTGCTTAATAAGAGTCTTTTGTGGATGTTTTGTGCTGAATTGTGCTGGAATTGAAGTTCATCCAGAGGCCATAAAAGAACATCCCCATATTTCTTACAATGTTGATACAACTGGAGCTGCCTTTTAATGACAAGACGGACAAAAAAGATGTAAGCATCAACAATTTTCAACCTGTACCTTTTATTATTACCTTTACAAAATGTATTTATTTATTTGTTTATTTATTATTTTATTTATTTTTTAAGTATATTTTTTACTTTTTATTAGGTTTTTTAAAGTTAAACTAGGTATAGCTACCATCTCAAAAACAAGCTAGTCTGTTGGTATTGGACCCCAGACCAGTAGTTATACAGATGTGCATGGTTTCACTTGCCAGCCTCAGATATTACTCAACCATCCAGTATTAACTAAATTTCTGCTTGTCAAATCAAGGTAAGGACTCACATTTGAGTGTGAGACTGATACCTTTTTCCTACAATCCAGTTTTTTTCTAGTAGCTCTAGGAGAGGCTTACAAACAGAATTAATCAGATGAATAATAAACAGGCAGCTCTGTAGTAACTGGGTCATCTGCCTAGCTAGTTACTCATGAAGTTTCTTCCCAAAAATAAGTCTCATACTTTTAGATTGGTTTGCTTATGTCTACTAAGCAGGGCAGAATCTATTCTGCAATTAAAAAGTCAAATCAACAACCTGCACTTGCATCATTTCCAGCAACTGAATACCATGGAGTACCTAAGAAAATCCATCCATCCTTCCTTCCTTCCATCCATCCATCCATCCATCCATCCAGGGGGTCAAAAATCTATCCCATGCAGCAGAGGACATAGGACTGGGTATAGCCTGCACGGGATGCCAGTCTGTCACAGGATGCATACGCATACTTACATACACATCATCCTCTATGAGCAATTTAAAGACGACAGTCAGTCCAAATGTATGTCTTCGGACAGTAGGAGGAAACTAGAGCATGCAGAGGAAATCCACAGGACATGGGGGGAACATGTATCCTCTGAAAAAAATAACTGCTTTTGTGACAATGAAATGCACAGAATGTCCCATTTGTTAGTAAATTTTACTGGAATTAAAATATAAATAGGTTGCTTGTATCTGATTTCTTCCAATTACTGTATATAACCTGAATGGGTGCATGAAAAGTCACATTATGTCATACCACCTACAGTGATAGATTTTTTTGTGTGAATCAGTGAGATTCACTGAAGTGCGTGGGACTCCCCAGCACACTGGCAGAAAGCACAGTATTATGCATGCAATACGTAAACACGGTAATGCTGGCACAATTCACCATATTAGTCTGCAAATAAAGTAACCTGACCAGCCCCTTACAATGGAGCCAGGCTTTCAGTCTAATAAATGCTCATTAATTTCCTCAAAATCATTGTTATAGGGTTAGGGTTAGGATCTTATGGTGGTATTCATCTCAGTTTAAAAGACCCTGATGGTACCGGCACAAAAATACATTAGGCTTAAAGATAGAATTTGAGTAATGTATGCCATGCTAGAGATTACACAACAGCTAGGGGGATGTGTATCAAAAACTAAAAGTGTTGCTTCAGTATTTCAAGAGTCTTCTCTAAATATGATGTGTCCAGCTTAAGCACCATTGTAAGTAGTAGGTGCTTTTCTGCATAGCAGGAAAACACCGTATTATTTCAGTGGATTCAAAGTGCTTCATCAAGACTGATGCTTCCAAGTCATCTGTTCTACAATCAGTTCCATATATGAACAAATAACATTGCAGCAAAAAATATTTTAATTTACAATGTCACTCTCAACTAAACTAAGTCCATTTCCAAATGAAATGCATTAAATTTTAGTAAAAGAGAATCACTTTTACCCAAAGACAAATTATGACTTGAAAGGTCCATATTAAAAAAATCAAATGACAAAGACCCACATTTGAAATAGGTTCCCACATCACAAGAAAAGGAATCAGATTCTATTTCTAATTCCAAAGTTTGATGAAAACATCATCATTTCAGTTAACATTTCGTTTGCTGTTTATGCTGATATACACGTGAGATGTTTAGAAGTAACATTATTTTAAACTGCATATATCATAGACCCATTAAGTGAAAAGGCTGAATTTTTTATGCATTTACTAAGTACACTATAAAAATTCTTTCTTACTTTTTGAAGATGTTTTGTCTCGACCGAATACACATGATTTATCAGGAAAAAGGCTCCTCACTTCCCAAAATGTGATTGAGTTTAATCTGTAATCTCCAGTGCATCCATCTCCACAGATCCACCAAAGTGCTGTAATGCTGAGTTGTGCATGTGTTGAGTTGAAGTCCTGCAGATAGCCATCCAATGTCCTCTGCTCAGTATCCGGATGCCAGGTTTCATCACTGCAAAGATTTTCCATTTTGGAAAAGATTGTGGGCTTGGGAAACTGGGATGTACTCAGAACTACATGAATAGAAATACTCCAAAGAGTACAATGTCAGGATCATGAAAGTTTAAAAGATCCGGTGTCTTCAATTGCACCACATTTATGGAAGCAGCTGCTTGGATCTAGTTTCGGTTCCTTTGTATCGCCTGAGATCAAAGTTGGGGGCTTTTGACAGTATTCGCAGAGTACTATCTTGAAAGTAGCTTCTGGGATATTCCCAAATAGGATGTAAAAGTGCTGGACAGAAGCACATGTATTTTATTTTAAATCTAATTAAAGTATTTGTAGACTTCTTGTATTTGGATTTTCCCTTTTAGAAGCAAAAATACTTTTTGACAAAAAAACAGTTTTGATAAAAGTTCTGAAATGATAGAAATTATTTTGAAATCTTTTTTTAAGTAAAACCTATTATGCTTGTCATATGTTTGAGCTACACGTTTAAGGGAGCCATTTACATTATGAGATCAAATACCATCTTTGATCATTACATGGAATATATTTGTAATCATTTTCTTCTTTCACTTCTGCAATTCAGTTAAATTCAATATTTAAATTACCTTTTTAATTTCATTGCAGTTGCATGAGAAACCACATGGTCAGGTATTCTCAATGGACAACCTAAACTATGAGCTGGACTTTGGGCTGGATCATAATTATTGTGCTGCTGGTCTTTAAACTCCTAGCCAATATTTGGACTTAAGGAAGCTCTTCCAAACTGCATACCCAAAACTACACTTTCTGTATATTTTTTTGGATAAGAGAAGAGTTCCACCTTATATTTTTGGGCTATATTATTTTCCGGGACAGAAGGCTATGTTTGCCCCATCATACTCGACCTTTTATTACTGGCAAGTAAACAGTGGTCACATGATTTAGTGCCTCATTGGACATACTGATTTTTCTCCAGGCTGTGTTTTCTGCCAAATATTTTTGAAGAACCAGGAAGAAATTGAAAGGTATCTGAAATGTCCATCAAACTTATCAAGGAAGCAGTTGCATAGAACACATTGGGAAAAGTTTTTTGATGCATACAGTCATTTTGGTGTTTCAACAAATGGTAACACTTTATGTTAACTGTACCTTCATAATTCCTTTATAATGCTTCCGTAGAACATTTAGTCCACCTTCATAATGCATTCATAGAACATTCATAAGCAGCATATAAACTTACCTTAACATAGTAACATAACAGCTTTAATATTAATTAATAACAAACACTCAATGGTAATAACAAACATTATATTCATATGTTTGTTATTAAAGTGATAAACAACATAAGCAAAAACGCCTATTTTTTCATTTTTTGCTCTTGCATGATTTTCCTTGTGTTTTTAAATATTCATTCTTAACACATTTATGTTGGTAACAGAATTAATAATCTTCATCGTGGAAAATATTAAAAACAAATGGCACGGCTGAATGTTTCAGTAAAAGGTTTCAGGCCTTGTGTCTGCTCTCTCCGCTATGTGAGAAATCTCTTCCCTGATGGAGTGCTCTCAAGGTTTGCTTGAGACATGCTCTACAATACAAATAGCCACTTTTCTAAGTGGAAGCACATCTCTGCCACCTAGAGAGCAAGAAGCAGCTGCTGGCCAAATCATTTATATAAAAGTACAAAATGTTGTCTTTTTGCTTTCAAAGTCAATTTTGCTTGTAGAACTTTACAAAAGAGGTTTTGAGGTAGGAGGTATAGTGAGAATATGTTTTCATGCAGCTATTAAAAAATATCTGAACCCCTGCTGTAATGATTTCTTAAAAATAGAGTAGTTGCATTTAGGTGTTCAAATTATTTCATGTTTGCATTTGACCTGCCATGCAGTATGAAAAGCCACACTTTGTGTCACCTGCTTTTCACACAATTCTGTTCAAGTGCAGTATACCTTGGTCAAAAGAGATTTTACAGAGCCTCTGGAGAAGAGTTGTTGAAGCTAAAAATAGAGTGAAGGGTTACAAAAGGATTTCTAAAGACTTGGGCCTCCATCAGACCACAGTCAAGTAAATAGTCTACAAAAGAAAGCAATTCAGCACAGTTGCTACTCTTCTTAGTACTGGATGTCCTTCAGAGATCAGTGAAAAGGCACGCTGCATAATCTTCAAACAATTGACAAAGAACTATAGAGAGCTAAGGATCTGTAGGAATCTCTTGCACTTCGTAACACCTGTATTCATGAGTCCACCATGAGAAAAATACTGAACAGGAGTGGTGTACATGGGTGATTAGCACAGAGGAACCTACTCTTGTCCACAAAATATTGTTGCTCATTTGAAGTTACTAAAGATCACAAAGTTTCACAGCACTACTGGGACAATATTCTCTAGACTTTTCGGTCAATGCTGTTAATGTTATGTTCAGAGAAAACCAAACTTTGCATAGAAACACCAAAATCGCATTTCACCTGTGGAGGGAGTGTAATGTGGCGTGGGCCCGCTTAGCTGCCTCGGGGCTGGAACGCTTATAATCATTGAGGGATCAACAAATCCTAAGTTCTATCAGGAATTTCTATGGTAGAAAGTCAGGATGTCTGTCTGTGATATCAATCTCAAAAGAAGTTGGATCATGCTTCATGACAATGATTCAAAACATCACACTAAACCAACAACAGAATAGCAAAGTTCATTATTTTAGAATGACCAAGTTAGTCCTGACCTCAATCCCACTAAATGCTGTGGGGTGATCTGAAGCAGGCCATTCAGGCCATTGGGAAAACGTCCCAAAAGTTTACAAGAACTGAAACCATTTTTTTACAGTGGAATGGTCCAGAATACCTCCTAGTGATTGTCTAGGAGTTACAGAAAACACAGCTACAGAAAGCTTTTGGTTGAGTTTTGCTAATAAAAGAGGTTCCACTAGTTACTAAAAATAGGGCTTCACATGCTTTTTTAAGCCATGACCTTGATCATTTATACAATTTGTTCAATAAATATCCATCCATCCATCTTCCAACCACTTATCCCCAGGGAACCTGAATCCTAACCCTAACCCTAATCCTAACCCTAACCCTATCCTAGTCAGCACAAGGCTGGGCTACAACCTGGATGCGATGCAAGTTTATTAAAGATATTGCAGGGTAAAATGTTTTGTGCCTTGTTTCTTAATGTTACTTTTTTAATTATTTAGAAGAATATTAGGTAAATTCCACATGTTATATAATGCCCAACGTAGAACCCAAATAAACCTGTGCCCAATTTCATCCACCCATCTTCCATAAATGTTTATTTAGTACAGGGTCATGGTGCTTCTAAAGCATAACCAAGGAAGCACAGGGCACAATGCAGAGGACATCCTGGGCGGGGTGCCAGTCCACCATAAGCCACAAACTCACATTAAGGGCAATTTAGAGATGCTGATATTCACCTGTTGTTGGACTACAGGAGGAAACCAATGCAAACAAACAAACTCTATACACACAGAACTGGGGGGTGGAAATTGCCTTACAGGATGGGCAATCAGCCTTTAGTCTTTGGGCTGCAGGCTGGAAACTCACACAACATGGGGGAAACGTGCAATTTGAGACACACAGAATGGAGGCTGAATTTGAACCCTGGATTCTGGAGGTGTGAGGCGACAGTGCTGCCCACTGATGTACCGTAATAAAACTTTATGATATCAGTTTTGTGAAGAAACTCAAATAAAAAAACATGGATAGTTTTGAAAATGCTAAAGGACCAGAGGTACATGTAACTATAGAAACCATTGTGAACAGTTTAATTATAATTTTAATTTTACAAGGGACTTTGTGAAGAGCTTTGCTCACATCTTCTCTGCAAGGGCAATAATAAAATGATTTCAGATGGTGATTATGCAGTCATTTCAAAAGACTCTGAATCATGACATTCAAACAGAAATTTTAAGCATCTTCTTTTGCTAAATCACGCCATACTTTGTCATACTGTAGCTTAATCAGTCTCTCATAAACATACATGTGTAATTAAAACCCAGAGTGGTGTTATCAGTATCTGTGAAAAATATTCCTTTAATTGTGCGTGCTGTTGAAAACCAAAGTCTTTAATATCCTTAAAAGACTGAAAAAACTTAAATGTCCAAATCATAACGGAACAAAAGATATGGGCGGTGGGACATGTGTGGCGATCTACGAATGTGTGTTACTACAGGTGTTATCTATCACCTCAAGCCCTGCCATCCTCCTCTCTCCAGAGTAGGCAGTTCAACGTCAATTCCCTTAACAATTATTTCCTCTAAATCAGGAAACGAGAAGCAGTCTTTTTTTTTCAATAGGTAGACAGAGAGTCGTGCCTGAATAGGGACAGCAAATTAGCATTTTCTCTCTGCCTCCACAGCGCTGCACAGATGCAAGAGGCCAGGCTGTTATGTTATGTTTTTTTGTGACTGTAATGTCTTATAAATGGAATAAAACAGGACCTTTAAGAAAAAGCTAACCTGCATGGCCCCGTTTCCCAGGGGTGGGGAGATGGGGGGGGAGGGGTGTTGGGATATATAACAGTGGAATTTAGTCACATATGAAACAACCATTTTCTGATTTCACCCACAGTTAATATCTATTGGGATAAACATAGCTTTATAAAACTAACCATGTATTTTCATTGAAGCATATGTAGAAGGAATAAAGTGGGTTACGCTCTTTGAAAATGTGGCTGACGAGCAAAGAACACAGAATGTTTTTTTTGTTAACCTGACTATTACTGAACCTCTGATGCAGTAAGTCTTCAGAATAACCAATTACTGCATGCACCTACGCTAAATAAAAAAACACTTTTTAAAATGTTAACACTGGGATAAACTTGTGTTGATGTGTGCAAGGCAAGAGGCTGGCTGTGGGCGGAGAAAAGCAGTAGTTTTTTTCATGCAAAAGATGTAACTTTGAGAATTTGTGAATCCTGCACAGCCTACAGAATATAATTTGTGATGACCTACATAAAATCAGATGGCCTTATTCCTCCTTTACTGTGTAAGACTGGGAGAATTGGGGAAGGAGGAAGAATCCAGGTGTGGAGTTTGATATGCATATCATCAATAGCCACAACACAATCCGGAACTAAATGGAACATAAAACACCAATCCAGGGTCAAATACTGGAAGAAGCAGTAACTGAATCAAGGTGACTAGTAGCTGGAGTGCTATCCATAAATTATTCTAGCAATGGTCAAACAAGAAATGACTCAGACTTCAACTCAGAAATACTGTGACAAGACAAACAAGACTTTGCAGTGAACTGAGGGATAAAGTAGGATGTATATACTGAGGTAATTAACAACAAAAAAAGACACAAGTGAGAAACTGAATAACCCTGAACAAATTAAGAGAAACAAGGAAAAGGTGTGTCATGGACTGTAACTATGGGGATCAGTATTTAGGCGAGGTGGACCTCTGCTGGTGGAGAGGGGAATCCCTGGGGGCACTATGAAGCTTTCTGCCACTTCAGATTACTAAGGTGGGACTTTAGCTGTTTCATACAAAGTCTTTCCCAGTAGTGTGAGTGAGGAACTGTGCTGGTCATGTTTTTGCACAATGGTTGGCAGAGTTCAGCAAGGTTTAAACAAATACAGGCTGTTACTCAAAAAAACAAAGAACCCAAAATGAGGAGAAGCCCATTAATAGAAATAAAAACCAAGATAAAAAACAAAACACTAAAACACTAGAACCTTTACCTTGTGTACACAACTCATCAATCCTACCAGTCTTCCCACCAGAATTCACCACAGTGACCCAAATCCCAAAGAAGTCAGTTACTTGTACTGGAGTCAGTTATCTTAAATGAATGGCTTGAGGACATAGTGATCAATTGCCTCAAGAGATGCAGAAAATCACACTGACTGACCCTATGTTCCCACTTTGCTACCAAAAGTATCCCATTCTAACTGCTCACGTCCCCTTTAACAGGGGTGGCTAATCTTAATTGGAAAGGGCCAGTGTGTATGCAGGTTTTTGGGATAACCCGTAGGTCAGCTGTTCAAACCCAGGTGTGAGGACTCTTCAGCCAATCAGTCCTCTAATTTGTAATCTAATTAGGGAGTTGCAGCGAAAACCCACTTACACACCGGCCCTTTGCGGATAAGATTGGCCACCTCTGCCTTTAACATCGGCTCTTCTAGGGCCACAAACAATACCTGAAGTGGCAGAAGGAAATGTAGCTATTACTCAACTTTCTGGGTAAAAATTATGAGGCACATTTTACCCTGCCTCTGTATTTTCCCCAAGAAGTAAAGCAGGTAGCCATGATGGTCATGGTAGCCATGATGGTCATGCCCCTCTCTCGAAGACTTTGTAGGTGCCAACAATAGCGTAAGAACAACCTAAAAGCACACATCTTTGTCAACAGAGATGTTGGTACAGCAATCGTGTGGACAGGCGGTGACAATATCAAGATAGCTCTGGATGTAAAGCAGTCATCATGCAGCCAGGAGAAAATAACATGACACGATAGTGACTTTGTGTGCAGGAATTGGTTGGAAGAGTGTCAAGATAGCCTTTTTAGGAGCAGAGATTAGTGGAAAAACCAACAAGGCCCCTTGTGAATGAGTAATATCATAGGGCTCACTCCTGGAATACATACCAGTGTCCAGAATGATGACCCCTAGAGAGCTGCCTCCATCCAGGCAGCAGGCAGTTTCTGGAAATCTGCCAAGGCTTGAGCAGGTTCAGCTGCTGCCTGGATGGCCAAAGAGCAACAATCTGGCAGCTCAGCACCTGGCAGTCCACTGAGGAACAAGCTGGCAGCCATGATATTGTATGGATTTCTGCCTCCAGGACCCAAACTGGTGACAACAAATACTGTACATCTGGCAACAAAAACACTTGACATCGAAGTTGGCAACAGGAATTGTAGTAGCTAGGATTTCCTCCATTTTCAGACTTTGCCTGGGGAGAAGTTCTTGGATTCTTTTCTATTTTTAGCATTGCCGTTGGTACTTTCGTCTAGTTTGGCTTTTGAGGCCATGTAGTCCCCTTATCAGGGATCAACTTATATCACATCTACCCAGATGGTTTTGCAGCAGATCCACCAGCCTCACCTCCTTTGTAACAGATGAGAAAAGAAAATCAAATAATATGAGGGACAGTGTAATCTTGAGTATTTGGGTGCCACAAAATAATCTGTTTAGCCTTTTACTGTAAATTCTAGTCCCTAGGACTGTATTCTTGGCCTAAGTCAGTATAAATAGTATTTTCAGCGATCAAAAACAGATTCCATACTTTTTAATGTCTTTCAGTGTCTTAGTTGTCTCGGTAAGATGTAACTGGTGTTTATTGTAGAAAGGCTTCATCCTGCACCTATTTATGGGTCAAGAACAATATGGAGGCTTAAATAGGCAACTAAATATATCAAGGTTAATATGCAATAGATTAGCATCATAAAGAAACTCAGAATTTCTAGTGGAAGGAAATCTATTATTTAAAGCATTGTAAATGCTCTTAAAAATAATTATTTTTCTATTTAAAGAACAACTTGAAATGTGTAATGAAGACCTTCTAATAAATATCTTAGACTCATTATTTTAGCTTGTGTGTTTCTAAGCTGGGCTATATTTATGGAGATATTTTCAGAATCAGTTACAGAGACTGCCCTAATGTAGTTTATGGAAATAAGACAGAACTGATTTCAGTTTTGTTAAATAGCCTTTGTGGAAGATGGTATGTTTCTTTTTCATTGAATCCCTTGGGCCCTTCTAACCAATGATAATTTTAGATGATTTTGGTGTATTGACTCGCGTATAGATCAAGACAACCTAACCAGATTACTTTAATATGATGGACCCAGAGTTATGCGGGAGAGACACACTTTCATAATGAATTCAACTTTGCTGATTTCAAACCATGTTAAACATATCTCAGAGTCACATCTCTAGCCTGCATTGTAAATAAGTAGGCGTATTTATTTCAGAATTGGATTCAGATATATTTGAAGAAATGTGTGGCTCTTCTTCCCTGCTGTGCAGTTAAACAGTGTTATGAAATGTTGACTTCTTGATCTATGAGCTGGTTATTAAATAATCTAGTATCAAACACCCCCAACACCGTTCACTTTCTTAATTAACATCAAAGAGTTTTCAACTGTTTTTTTTTTTTTGCCCAGAGACAGAAGGGCTGTCCTTAATAATCCGTGTTGACTGGTCCCCGGTGCACGGGTCATGTTCGAGCCGCAGGCCACAACTGGAGCAGCAAAGCGTGAAATGAGTGATGGCACGGAGAGCTCTGGCAAGTTGTTCGTTTTTGTGGCAGTGGCATCTGGACACGAGCTGCATCCGTGCCCTGTCCATGCTTAGCGATTACATGAACCTGGCTGACGTCTTTAGGCCGAGCCTCCCTTTCTGGCACCATTTGGACATTTTTACATTTCTGTACAACATTGCGTTACAGTACTCGCTCTTTAAGTGCACTTATGTGTAATATCGGCATATCTGCTATAATTGTAGTTGTAATATAGTGGTCCTGGATTAGGACTGGTGTGATATTTTGATATGGTTGCATGGTTTTACGTATGTTATAAATTAATTCATGAATAGATAAATAGATAGACAGACAGACAGACAGAAAGTCCAAAGAATAACAGTTAATGCCTATTAAAGGTTATGGATCAGTAGCAGGGAAGAATGGGGTGGAGGGGTAAGACTGTGTTTGCACCTCAAAGACCATGAGATCATGAAGCTTAGATGTTTCACTCTTTGTAACCGACCTAGCATGTGTGTATATAGACACAGGATATAAAGCACAGCTAAGTCCCTATTCCTGCTTGTGCTGTTAGTTATGATAAATATCAGTTGCCCTGTACACTCTACATAAGACCATCCCATGCAGACCTCCACTGTGTTATCAAGGTATTGAAGCTACATTGCTGTTGGTGTGACTGGAAGGTCACTCTCTTTTTAAACTTATGTCTAGTTGCACTATATTCTCTTGGTGAAAAAAAATCACATTCGGTCTTGATTAATTCACTTGTAGCGACTTTTTTTGCTTCTACATTCTAATTTGGCATTACCATTACCATTGCTTAATGGGAATTGAGTTCATTTAGTGAGCGTGCATGCCCTATAAAAATGTGGGTTGTGAGGTTTAATGTGCATGAAGTGCTAAACGACAGTTTGCCAGCTCTGTGCGGGATCCGGAAATCCTGCCTAGAGAAAGGCAGTTTGGCTGAATACTGCGGCGTATTTCAACGCTGGATGAGACGCTGAGCTTTAGAGGCTGAGACGCCCTTGCTGTTCTTGTTAAATTTCAAGTTCTTCTCACGCCTCGCTTCTCTGGCGCGGGATCGTTCCATTTGCCCACAAGGTGGCCAGATGCTTTGCCATGCTTCCTGACCAGGAGGAAGGGCAGACGCTGGCAGCCGAGGCGACACCAGACACATCGCCAGCATTTCTGCGAGAAAATCTGATTAACTGGTTTTTGTCATGATGACTTAAAAGACAGCCAGGGGCCTTTGCAGAACACACACGGTCAGCAATTTAGAGACACCACCCAACTGCATGTCTGTGGATCGAGGGAGGAGACTGGAGGACCCAGAAGAAACCATGTCACACAGGCGGAAGCATGCAAACTCCACACACACACACACAGCAGCGGAGGATTTTGAACCCCTTACCCTAAAGGGATGTCGTAACAGGGCTACCCACTGAGTCACGATGCCACCTCCAGTCTGTGAAAATAATACTGTAATACTAAATTAATAAAGGTTGAACCACATTAATGCATAAAAAATATTTCTTATGCCTTTACTGGTTTGAACCTTTAGGAGAGATACTGGGTGTACTGTATATGCATCTTTTCCCAGTAAAGGAGCATGGGTGCCTCTCATTCTCTTATATGAAAGTGGCTCCATAAGATGCAGAAACAGTAACAATGTTTATTGCTCTAAATCTGAGAAAATGTATTTAAACACATTAGCTTTTGGAGTATTTTTTGAACTTGTAGCATTGATATAAAATCATATATGTACAATCTAAAATAAAACAAGTCACCTTTCTTAAGCATGCTAAATTGATGTTGAACAGGGTATGATGCTGAAACGTTTGCAGCTTGTTTTCAATAAACACCATTTGAGGTTAACTACATTAGCTGCTGAGCTTAACATTACATTTGCTGTTGCCACTTCAGCTATAGCACTGATACTGACAACATTTCATGCCCAAAAAGCTAACTTACATAAATGACTAAGTGGTACTAAAAATAATATTCACAGCTGCACAGCGTTAACCACAAGGTGAACAAGAAGAGAACATGTGCTTTTTAATTACCTGTTACTAACAGTTTTAATAACTGTGTTTGTAATATTTTTTTTTTTTACTATATAATGTGTGTTCAGTACACTCACCTACAGTATACAACATACACTTCCCCACTGCATAAAATACTGTATACCGTCAGTGTAACGGTATGGGGAAATAAGGGCTTTAAATCAGATTCATATCATGTTTCAAGCAGGAAGCATTTTATACAGATCTGGTTGCTCCCTCCTTAAGCAAAATAAATATAAAAGTGACTCATTCATACACTGATAATAACTCACTCTCGAAGCATCAACTTAAAAAAAAAAACTTAGTTCCATTTGCCCATTTCACTGTTACTATGGAAACGGCAATAGAAATGTCATAGGGATGACTAAGATTCTTTGACTTATGAATGGTATGATGAATACGTCTGTTAATGATTACCTCAAAGGGGAACCATTCAGGAATACCAGTGTTTGGTGAGACAATTTACCTTGAAGGGTATTTATTGTTTACATTATTGCAAGCTATTCTGTCTAGTCTGTTTGGCGCAATGGAATTATTCTGCTGGCCTACATTTATTTGCCTTCAGTTTGTATAAGTATAAGCAGGGTATCCGATAAGACAAACTGATGATGCATAACACAATTCAGTTTTCTTTACGCTTTCTGTAACATGACATTGAGGAATCTCTAGTCATGCAGTCATACATGTTTACTAATACAGTTGGGTCAATGCAGAACATTAAACCTGAACCAACGAACCCGTTTCCTTCGTAAGATGGAGCACTACTGACACCTGCTGGTCAGATTCTCTACTGCGCAGTGGAAAGTACTGCTTAGAAAAACTGAAAGTACCTTATTTACGCTTGTTAATTTAAGTTCCAGCTTCATTGGTGAATATTGCTGAGCAACACCAAAACTGTTGCTATGGTGATACAATCATTAAGAAAACCTGAAAAGCATTATGATTCGACTGTGTGTATAATCTGCAATAGTTCAAGCCTATAATTCTGCAATATTTCAAATTAATATAATTATCAGGGCTATTCTGATATAATAGAAAATGGGAATTAGTGTGTGTGTATATAGACACTATATAAAGAATATATAAGCGCGGTTAAGTCTCCATTCCTGCTAGAGTTGTCATATATCCCCCAGCCAAATTAGCATATGACTCACCATTGCGTGGGTTCGCTAAAACATTCAGCACGTCTTCAACACCGCACTGTATTTATCAGCCGCGCTGTTGAAGCTTATTGATTTTCGATCTCTGTTTTAGGGTTGTTTCGGTTAATTATCTAACTTTACCAGTATAAATATGTATCAATAAATATCGGGAAACAGTGTTAAAAAATGCTGAAAAGGTCGGTATGGCTGCTTTCCTGTTGCTGGCACATACTTGAGAAAAGGTTAAATGAACGCTAGAGCTGTTTGAAGTTGTTTTTCTAAATTTATTGCCGTGATACCTGAAAATAGGCAAGCTGTTTTACTAGCTTTAAGCTAGTAGTCTGGTGTTCATGAAAGAGTCGACTATAGATCTGAGAACATATATTCGCTGTCAAACAATAAGCACATGCCTTCACTGGATCAACAGAGCACACAGAAGACTAATCATTCATTTTGGTTGTCACATCAGAAAAACATAACATATGCATCTCTAATGGCATTGATCCAGTACATTATGGTCACAGGTAGCACATGGCAAAAGGCAGGGGACGCCCTATATAGGATGTTAGTCCATCAATATAGACACACGATTACACACTATGGGCATGACACTACCCACCTAACTACGAATTTTTTATTTATTAATTTTTTTTTTGGTGAGGGGGTGGAAAACAGAGGACACGGAAAAGACCCACACAGACACACGGAGACTATTCAAACTCCGCATGCACCAAGCTGCGCGTGATTATCTCTGGAGGCGTGAGACCACCATCATTCCATGTTTAACTACAAGATTGCTGCAAACAAAATAAATTTAAGAAGCTCAGTGAAGAGGGACAGAAGACAACACCATATTCCATCTTTTTTTTTTTTTTTTTTTTTGGGGGGGGGGGGTGGTCCTGGAGCCTAACCCAGATAGCATTGGACATATGGCAGGGGGACACCTTGGACAGGATGACAGTCCATTGCAGGGCACACGCAGAACACACAATGGGCAATTTAGTGAGGAAAGCCAGGCACAGGGAGAACATGCAAATTCCACACCCCTGAATCTGGGGGAATGAGCTGAGCCACCGCGGCATGCTAGTACCAAAGAGCTCTGTGAAATACGAAGAAAATTGTTTGTCAATGGAGATGCAATTCAATGAATTGACTCCAAAGAACCAGGATACCAGGTCAAGTGACATGATACTGAGCTACAGACTAAAATAATTATAAATAAATTTGATATATTGAAATTTGAGTCTTATTACAAGCAAGCTTTTAACGTAAATGAAATTTATCAACATCTTTTCTAGCAGTTGACAGTTTGATTTCCAGATAACCATTATTGGGATTTATTGGGAATTTATGGAGAATAACTTCACATTAACTGCATTTGCAAAAAAACAATTCCCGCAGATACATACTCATAAAAAATGTACAGCACATTTTTACACATTGTATATTTTAACGAGACCACTTTCTTTGAAAATCCACCTCATTGATTTAAAATAAGCAGGCAGGATGGTGAAAAAATATGCAAAGATGTAGGCATAACAGTATTTCAGTTTCTAAGGGAAAAAAATGTCACATTCGGGGATGTACACAAACAGGGGATGTGCACAATCAGGGGATGTACACATACAACAATGCAAATGAGCTGACAAATAAAACTGACGACGGCACTTTTAGCATTTCCAATAATTAGGGTTTTTCATCAGCAGAAAGGGAAGAACTCTGCCATATATCAAGAACTCATGCTTGTAGTAGTTTTGGATGCTTGAGAATTTTTGTAGAAAGATCAATAGCAGAACTAGTACACAAGTCTGAAAGATGAACACAGTGTAGTTAAAAACATCTCTTTAATGCAATAATCATTACTGTACAATACCTATTTAATATTTTGCACTTTTTTAAAACAATATGTATCACAACATACAAGCACCTAAATGCATATGCACATTAGATAATATTGAACTACTAAATGCAAGATTTCTCTGATTTTGGATAAGGGGGAACAGTTGATTACATGACTTTAGTAGGCTAAAAACAAAAGGAATCCAGTACATTAGCATCTGCAGTGTGCAACATATTTGCTGCATCATCCTGATAGCACCACTCTCACTAAACTAAGACAGCAGCTGCTTTTAAGATGAAATTTACTGGATACTGTTACATTACTGGAATTTTACAGGCCTCACAGCTGCAATTAAGTTATGGGAAAAGAAGTTAGAAGGCTGTGTATTTAACAAAATCATCATAATCACAGACTGACTGCTAAATGAGTGCATATTGTGACTGGCAAAAGTTAAAGCAAAAAAATAATATTGCATTTAAATTGTTTCATTAAATGAGATACTGGTAAGGTCACTTCAGCCTTCATCCTGGAAATGTTAAACCAAGACAATCTCACAAAGTGCTAACAGACATCCGCTGAGTTTAAAACAAAGCCATTAATCAGCAATATTTGCTTGCTGTGTTAGTCTGAGTTATGGCAGTCAGTAGTGAATTCACTTATCTAAATGTGGCTGTTTGATGGCCCTCTTTTAACAAAGGAAGAAAAGACGTGTCGAGGATTAAGTGGCTGTTTATTTTAAGCAACACAGTTATGGGAGAATTCGTTCAGATCATTCTATTGCGTTTATGGGTGGGGGAGTCTGCCATAACGTCACTGCACTGGGCAGAGGTCCGCTTCCTGGTGCCCCCGCTGTCTAAGTGGAGGGCCATCTCCTCCGCTATGAAAGTGTTTAAGTCCACGTCGTGAAGTCCATTTCTTCTGCGGCTGGTACTGGAGCTGCTGCTGACGTGAGTGGGGGACCCCGGGGCACCGGAACGCACACTAATACTTGCCATTGCACCACTCAGACCTAAAAGATTTGGGGGGGGGGGGGGGGCATTAGTCTTGCACCCAAAATA
>JAODJW010000094.1:25707112-25719396 GCA_026777045.1 Hyperopisus bebe
GGGGGTCTAGGGTTAGCAAGCGGGTTTCGTCTAGCCCAGGGGTGCCCACATTTTTTCAGCTTGTGAGCTACTTATACATGACCAAGTCAAAATTGTCATGCCCCGATTGTCCACTCCTCTCGTGTGCCACGCCCCCTCATTAACCCCATGTGGATTCCCCATGTTTACCAGGTGTTCCTGATCATTGTCATTAGTCTATTGTATTTAGTCCGCGTTTCCGTTTGTTTCCCCAGTCCGGTCATTGTTATGTCAGCCCTAGCATTGCCTGCTCCTTGTGTTGCTGTATTCATTAAACTCAACAAAAGTCTATATATAAGGAACTATAAGGAACTATAACGATAGCGGTATCATGCAGACAGGCATGTGTCTATGCCCGAACAAATCTTATAGTGGATGACTGCAAAAAAAGTGCAAATGCATTATGCTGTGTTAATTGCCTATTTCATGTTTGTTATACTTATACAGCTGATGACAACGCCGAAGACTTGATATGGGGAGATTTTGACCGCAAGGCTTCTGTTCTCGTTCACGATCCCCAGTCATCAGCTATATCTATAATTCGACAATACGTGGCTGAGCCGAACATCGGTCGACACGACGGTCCCTTGACGTGGTGGAGGGCTCGCAGTGAGATATACGGTCAACTGGCGCAACTAGCCAGAAAATATCTGTGCATTGTTGCGACGCCTGTGCCCTGTGAATGAATATAAGAGTGGCCAGCTAATAAATGAGATGTAGCCAGCTGTCAGCTGAAAAAGTACAAACGATCATGTTCCTTAACAAGAACCATGATCTTTGTTCAAAACTATGATAAATAGCTAATAGCAGCTTGACAGCACATTTGGTTAGATTAGATTTTCCTTTCTTATCTTTATTCAGTCGGCCATATTTTTACAGTATATAGGCTCTTAAACCCGCTCGTCCGATCTCTTGTGCCCCCCTTGTTAACCTACTGTGGATTCCCAGTGTTCACCATGTTCCTGTTGCTGTCATTAGTTCAATGTATTTAGTCCGTGTTTCAGTTTGTTTCCCCAGTCCGGTCGTTATATTGTCAGTCGTGCGTTCGCCTTGCCTTTTCATTAAAACCCCGTTTCTTTCCCAACTCCTGACATCCCGCTCTCCTTTGTTTGCGCTCCGTGTGTTGTGCATCTTGACACTCAATTTTTAGAAAGCAATCATGATTGCTGTTCTTACAACCAGCAATAGCATCATGCGTCAAATTACCCACACTAACGCAACGCTGCTAAGCGCTGTAGGCTTATGGACTACGGTACAGATTAGGTAACAGCATTCGTTATTGTATGCATAGGCAACCCAAGTGGTAACGAGTATTGGGTAACAAGTATTAAGTAACGAATTCTGGGTTGCCGAGTACTCGGTAGTAACGATTACGGGAAAGTAACGGATAACCACATTACTACTCTGGAACCAGTCTCCTTGAGGGGGGTTGGACCCTCTTCCACTCTGGAGTTGCTCACGGGGAGAGGCGCCGAGCGGGGGTGGGCATACTTATTGCCCCCTGGCTGGGTGCCTGTACATTGGGGTTTACCGCAGTAGACGAGAGGGTAGCCTCCCTTCGCCTTCGGGTGGGGGGATGGGTCCTGACTGTTGTTTGCGCTTATGCGCCAAATGGCAGTTCAGAATACCCACCCTTTTTGGAGTCCTTGGAAGCGGTGTTGGAAAGCGCTCCTTCTGGGGACTATATTGTTCTGCTGGGGTACTTCAAAGCTCATGTGGGCAATGACAGTGAGACCTGGAGGGGCGTGATTGGGAGGAACAGCCGCCCGGATCTGAACGCGAGTGGTGTTTTGTTATTGGACTTCTGTGCTGGTCACGGATTGTCCATAATGAACACCATGTTCAAGCATAAGGGTGTCCATATGTGCATTTGGCACCAGGACACTCTAGGCTGCAGTTCGATGATCAGCTTTGTGGTCGTGTCATCGGACTTGTGGCCGCATGTATTGGACACTCGGGTGAGGAGAGGGGCGGAGCTGTCAACCGAACACCACCTGGTGGTTGGTTGGCTCCGCTGGTGGGGAAGGAAGCCAGTCAGACCTGGCAGACCCAAGCGTATAGTGTGGGTCTGCTGCGAACATCTGGCGGAATCCCTTGTCAGAAAGAGTTTTCTACCTCCGGCAGAACTTCACCCATGTCCTGGGGGAGGCAGGGGACATTGAGTCCGAATAGGCCATGTTCCATGCCTCCATTGTGGAGCCGGCTGACTGGAGCTGTGGCCGTAAGGTGGTCAGTGCCTATCATGGTGGCAATCCCCGAACCCGCTGGTGGACCCCAGCGGTGAGGAATGCCGTCAAGCTGAAGAAGGAGTCCTATCGGGCCTTTTTGGCCTGTAGGACTCCGGAGGCAGCTGATGAGTACCGGTGGGCTAAGCGGAATGCGGCTTCGGTGGTCACTGAGGTAAAAACTCAGGTATGGGTGGAGTTTGGCGAGGCCATGGACAACGACTTCCGGATGGCTTCGAGGAGATTCTGGTCCACCATCCGGTGTCTCAGGGCGGGAAAGCGGTACGGCATCAACAATGTTTATGGTGGGGATGGGGCCCTGCTGATCTCAGCTCGTGTTGTGAGTCGTGTTGTGAGTCGGTGTAGGGAATACTTCGAAGACCTCCTCAATCCCACTGACACACCTTCCACTGAGGAAGCAGAGTCTGGGGACTTGGGGGTGGACTCCCCTATCTCTGGGGCGGAGGTCGCTGAGGTGGTTAAAAAGCTCCTTGGTGGCTGGGCCCCAAGGGTGGATGAGATCCTACAGAGTTCCTCATGGCTCTGAATGTTGCAGGGCTGCCTTAGTTGATACGCATCTGCAGAATCGCGTGGACATCGGGGGCGGTGTCTCTGGATTGGCATACCGGGGTGGTGGTCCCCCTCTTCAAGAAGAGGGACTGTTCCAACTATAGGGGGATCACACTCCTCAGCCTCCCTGGTAAGGTGCTGGAGAGGAGGGTCCGTCGGATTGTCGAACCTCGGATTCAGGAGGAGCAGTGTGGTTTTTGCCCTGGCCTTGGAACAGTGGACCAGCTCTATCCTCTCGACAGGGTCCTAGAGAGTGCATGGGAGTTTTCCCAACCAGTCTACATGTGCTTTGTGGACTTGGAGAAGGCATTCAGCCGCGTCCCTCGGGGAGTCCTGTGGGGAGTGCTCCGAGAGTATGGGGTGCCGGACTACCTTATAAGGGCTGTTCAGTCCCTGTACAACTGGTGTCAGAGCTTGGTCCGCATTGTTGGCTCTAAGTCGGACTCATTCCCAGTGAGGGCTGCCCTTTGTCACTGATTCTGTTCATAACTTTTATGGACAGAATTTCTAAGCGCAGCCTTTTTGCAGATGATGTGGTTCTGTTGGCCTTATCAGACTGTGACCTTCGGCTCTCACTGGAGCAGTTTGCAGCCGAGTGTGAAGCAGCTGGGATGAAAATCAGCACCTCGAAATCCGAGACCATGGTCCTCAGCGGGAAAAGGGTGGTGTGCTCTCTCCGAGTCGGGGATAGGGTCCTTCCTCAAGTGGAGGAGTTTAAGTATCTCAGGGTCTTGTTCACAGGTGAGGGAAGGATGGAGCAGGCGATCGACAGGCGGATCGATGCGGCGTCGGCAGTGATGTGGGTGCTACATTGGTCTGTCATGGTGAAGAAGGAGCTGAGCCAAAAGGTAAAGCTCTCGATTTACCAGTCGATCTATGTTCCTACCCTTACCTATGGTCATGAGCTGTGGGTACTGACCGAAAGAACGAGGTCGCAAATACAAGCGACCAAAATGGGTTTCCTCCGCAGGGTGGCTGGGCTCTCCCTTAGAGATAGGGTGAGAAGCTTGGTCATTCGGGAGAGACCCCGAGGATGACCCAGGACACGCTGGAGAGACTGTGTCTCCCGGCTGGCCTGGGAACGCCTCGGAATTCCCCCAGAGGAGCTGGTTGAAGTGGCCCGGGAGAGGGAAGTCTGGGTTTCCCTGCTTAGACTGCTACCCCCGTGACCCAACCCGGAAAAGCGGTAGATAATGGATGAATGTCTACAATTCATTGTCAAGCCAACTCCCTGGCTGTGTTTATGGCCACAGTATTGCCTTTTTTAATGATTACATCTTTGTATTTTTCATACCGCTCTACCAGCAGAGTTCATTCTGTGGCGGAAAGAAACACCTCTCTCGTTTTACAGGCTTTCCGACTAATTTGGTCAATCTATTGTTCATCCATTTATTTGGGTTTCTTAAATATCGCAGGTGTGCGTAATAAGTGAGACAATGCAAGTCTGTCTTGAATGAACCTTGATTAAGTGATAGTGATGTCTGTGGTCCCATGCAGACTGAATCTCTAGGTGGAGCAAAATATTTTGTGACTTTTATTGATGACTACTCTTGATGCTGCAAAGTATACTTTATAAAACAAAAGAGTGAAGTCCTTAGCAAATTTAAAGAATTTGAGAAAACATTCTCCAATGAGTGTGGACAGAAAATCACAAGACTGAGAACAGATAATGGTGGGGGTACACTTCTAAGGAGTTTCAAGAGTACTTGAAGGCTCAAGGTATCCATCATGAACAGTCTGTACCCCAAGCACCTCAGCAAAATGGTGTTGCAGAAAGAAAAAATAGGACATTAATTGAAGCAGCTAGAAGTATGCTGTCTCATGCAAAGATGCCAAAGACTTACTGGGCAGAAGCTGTGGCGACCACAGCTTACAGTATATACAGAACAGGCTGTTTACATCTTCTCTGGAGAAAGAAACACCCTACCAGAGATGGTCTGGCAAAAAGCCTGACATAAGTCATATGAAAGTGTTTGGCTGTGTAGCCTATGCACATGTCCTGGACACAGAAAGAAGAAAACTGGACAAGAAGGCTGTAAAACTTAGTTTTGTAGGATATGCAAACAATGACAAAGGCTATCGCCTGTTTGATGAAGAAAACAGGAAGATTCTAATTCGTAGAGATGTCATCTTCAATGAATCAGATTTTTCCTGGAAGCAAGAAGTAGAGGTTTCTCGTTCAGAGATTGAAGGTACTTTGAGCACAGACGAGAAAGAAACACCACTTTTGATTAAGACACTGTACGTGAAGATCCTAGAAAAAGTGGCAGAATCAGAAAGCCTCCAAAAAGATATGGATATGATGAGTTTGCCAGTGTTTGTTGTGTCATGGAACCAAGTACACTGAAAGAAGCAATGATGAGTCCTAATGCAAAAGAATGGAAGGAGGCGGCAGACTTGGAGTTTGAGTCGCTGTTAGAAAATGAGACATGGGACTTAGTGGATTTACTAAAATATTGGAAGGCCATAGGATCGAAATGGGTGTTCAAAGTCAAGCATCGTTGTGACGGACAAGTGGAGAGATACAAGTGTAGACTTGTTGCTAAGGGGTACTCACAAAAGTATGGTGCTGACTATGATGAAACTTTTTCTCCTGTAGTACGATTCAGCTCAGTTCGTACATTGCTATCCTTCGCTGTCCAAAATAACTTCCGTGTACATCAGATGGATGTTGTAACTGCATTTCTTAATGGACATCTGAAGGAAGACATTTACATGGAGCAACCACAGGGATATGTCAAACCAGGGCAGGAACACTTAGTATGCAAACTAAAGAGGACAATTTATGGGCTTAAACAGTCTCCTCGTTGCTGGAGCAAGACTTTCACAGAATTCTTGAAGGGCATTGGCTTTAAACAGAGCATATCAGATCCATGTGTGTTTGTGAGATCTCGACAAGAACTAGAGATACTAGCTGTGTATGTTGATGATCTGATTCTGATCACAGAGTCAATAGAAAGCATGAATAAGGTGAAAGTTGCTCTCAAGACACGCTACAAGATGAAAGACATGGGTGAACTGTCCTATATATTAGGCATCTCTGTTGTTCAAGATAAGGCAAAGAATTGTGTGTACCTTCATCAGAAGCATTATGTTGAAAACATTTTCTAGAAGTATGGAATGGATAAGGCCAAACCTGTTGCAACGCCAGCTGATACAGGTGTGAAGTTAAAAAAGAATGATGGTGTCAGTAAGCCAGTGAACCCAAGTACTTATCAATCTATGGTAGGTAGTCTGCTGTATGCTGCGATGGCCACACGACCAGACATACTGTAGCACAAGCAGTAAGTGTTGTGTCAAAGTTCAATGAAGACCCAAATGTTGCACACCTGACTGCTGTGAAAAGAATTCTATGATACTTAAAAGGTACATTGAACCTCGCTCTCAAGTATGAGTGGTCAGAGTCAGGAACTTTGGTTGGGTACTCAGATGCTGACTGGGCTGGAGATCAGGATGACCGTCGCTCTACAACTAGCAAAGCTGGCTCAGCAAGAAACAGTCAACAGTTGCACTTTCAACAGCTGAAGCTGAGTATATTGCACTTAGCCAAGCAGCTCGGGAATGCACCTGGCTTACACGATTACTGAGTTATCTTGGAATGGTTGCTATGCCCATCATGATTCTGGAGGACAACCAAGGAGCCAGTGCCATTGCAAAGAATCCAGTTTATCATTCAAGGACTAAGCACATTGACATTCGCTATCACTACATTTGTGAGTATGTACAGAATGGGCAAATACAACTGCAATATTGCTCTACAGATGACATGAAAGCAGATATCTTGACCAAGCCACTAGCAAAGTAAAAATTTGAGTATTTCAGGAGAAAGCTTGAACTTGTTGTTTAATACTATCTTAAGTCTAGTGGTAATACTTAGTACTCTATGTTCAAAAACAGAAACAAATACTACAAGCAATGTAAAAGGGTAAGAAGTAAGGTGCCTGCTAGTTTGAGTAAAAAAAATTGGGGAGAAATTTTATTTTATTCGTAAAGTTGAACACAGCTGTCTTCTCTAATTTTTGTCTTAGAACCATTGTAAAATTAAGTGGGAGTGTTGAAATATAATTTGACAATGTCTTGGAAGTGTTAAAATACTGCCATCTAGTGTCCAAAATTTTTTTTGGTGTACTTCCGGTTCGTTGGTTATATACACTAAAAAAAAAAACTTCAACAGCCAGGATGTCCGTAGACTTGCAGGACATCCTCCCAAAACTTTCGGCACGTACCCGAAACTTATGGCACATGTTGCTAAGCAGGGCACGAATGTGGGTCCTGTGAGAGAGAACACGGCAGTACAGAAGAATGCCCAGCGCCTGGAGGGTTATGCAACAAATGCATGAAGTCCAATCATTTTTCCAAGGATCGCAGAACCCAAATGCAACACCCGGTAAAACACAGACAGCGAAAGGTACACTCTGTCATGACTAAGCAGACAGAGGAGTTGTTTATTGACTCAATCTTGGAATAGCATGCAGACATAATAAGAAAATAAGCTTTTGCTGAGGTGCTAGTGGGACAAAAGGAACACAAACTCAGATTCAAAGTACATACAGGTGCACAAGCTAATATAATTCCTGTAGACACATTATACCAAATGTATGACACTGTAAATTTAGGCCCACCATCTAGCAAGCTCTTAGGATATGATGGCCATGTGCTCAATGTAAAGGGATCTTGCAGGCTTACCTGCAGATACCAAGGGAGCACGGTGATGCAGGACTTTGACATAGTCTACACAAAGGCCCCCCCTGTCCTAGGCTTCAGAGCATGCCTAGACCTGAACATGGTCAAGTTGGTCCATGTTGTCAATGTGAAGCCAAGAATACCTGAGAGCAATTTGGACAAGTTCGCTGACATGTTTAATGGAATCGGGCTGTTCCCTGGTGAGTGCAATTTTTGCCTTAAACCCTCAGCAGTTCCAGTGACATACCCACCCAGGCGCACCTCACAAGCACTACGCAGCCGACTCAAAGATGAACTCGACAAGATGGAAAGGTCAGCTATCATCTGCAAGGTCTCCAAGCTAACAGACTGGATAAATGCATTAGTGATTGTAGAAAAGCCCAGGATAGGTAAGCATAGAATATGCCTCGACCAACGTGATCTTAATAAGGATATCCAGCGTCCACACTCTCCGCTCTCAATATTAAAAGACATCACAGCAAAATTAACAGGAGCACAGTACTTCAGTGTACTGGATGCAAGGTCAGGATACTGGGCAATTAAATTGAGCTATGAGTCATCTATGTTAACAACCTTTAACACTGTATTTGGGAGGTACCATTTCCTTAGTGTAGCAGGGTAGAATTTTTGGGTAGGATTGATTCCGGTAGGGGCGTGTATTTTATGCCTTGTGGGTATAAAAAGGCAAGTGGATAGGACACCTATGGTGCGGTGCCGTAATTGGCGTTTCCCGATCCGGTAACTCCCCCTCCTGGACTGCAGTGTCTTGGCGTGGTATGGTGGCACGCTGGCTGTGTGTTGCCTTTAGTGTGTGTCTTGCCGGTAGGTGTTGCTGTTTATTAGTGGTAATCCTCTGCTGGGTTTTATGGCTAACGATAATATATTATATTGCAGTATCAGGAGCGAGGGCAAGTGCGCTCCGTGGGTGTGATTGTGCTGCAGCTCCAGGTATGGTCGTGAGTTACTCCGGTGGCGGGGCTTCTAGGTACTTGTTGGTGTCTATGGAAGGTGTTTTAATTTTATTTACGGTTGTCAGGATCATGGTCTCAATTTGCCATCTGTTCCAGTGTATGCCTCTTCAAGCAGGTATGCCGGACTCCTCCTTTTTTAAAATAAGTGTTTTTACTTTTCAGTGATTTATTGTTTGTTGTTGCAGGTAACGTAAAAGTTTGAGCCTGCACTGTCGCTGCTGTTTTGCCTACGTTGTTTTGTTTCTTTTTCTGTCCCTTTTGAGTTGTTGTTGGTTAATTCGACGCCACCCGACAACTGCGATTGGACGCTCCTGCTCTTGGGAGTCCTGGGACGCGCTAAGGATTGCTGCGTCGCTTCCTGGTTCTTGGAGCCGTTTTCTTTCCCTAGGATGGTGGCTTAAAGTGCTGGGCTGCCCTTTCTGTTTGGGACTGCTACAGAGGAACTGCATATTCCACGCATTGCTTCTTGTCTACTGATTTTAATATAATACCACACTGATTTGTGGTTAGTTATTTTCTTGTTTGTGGTATGCCAGTGGCCTTCGTTGTTTGATCGGCTGAGTAACAAAACTGATTGGTCAGGGTTGGCGTTCATATGTTCACCGTGTGTAGTACACTTGTGTGGTGGAGCACGTGTGTACGTGTGTTAGGGGACTCCATTCCCTTTTGGGTCAACCGTAGTGAACAGCTGTTTCTTGCTGGCTAGCTAGCGAATGGCCAAAGCCTGGTCATTGGTTCTTTTTATTTTTCTTTGGGGTTGTTGCTGTGAAGGTGTGTGTTTTTTTTTCCAATAAATTATTTGTATAAAACACGTCTCCCGTTCCACTCAGCAAAACAAATCTGTGTGCTCTTATTGTAGTGTAATATTTCCTGGGGTGAAATTCCCCAGGTGGCATAGTCGTGTACCGGTATTACCACCCTCTCACTGCCACATTAGGTTCCCATTTGGAGTAATATCAGCCCAAGATGAATTGCAGAGGCGCATCGACGAAACATATGAAGGGCTCCAGGGTGTGTCTGCCATTGTTGACGACATTCTGGTGTATGGCCGTAGTAGGGAGGAGCACGATGCCAACCTGCAAGCCATGTTGCAGAGGACCAGAGAAAGAGACATTAAGCTTAACCCGTAGAAAACCTCCATCTGTGTGCAGAAATTGTGCTACTTTGGGCACAAGCTGACAAAAGATGACCTCAAACCCGACCCAAGAAAAGCAATGGTGATCAAGAAATTGGAGCCACCCTTCAGCAAGGCAAAGCTCAGGACCTTTCTTGGGATGGTCACAAACCTTTCGAGGTTTGCACCCAGGCTTACTGATGTGACTTCCCCACTTCGTCAGCTGCTGAAAGACAATACTGAGTTGGCGCAGCCTGACTGTGGAATGACCAATCAAATGACAAATTAAAATGCAAAAAAAAAAACACTTCTGACATTTCTGAAAAATGCTAAAACAAACAAAACAAACATACCCTCTGTAAAGTCTTTCTTCTATGTTATTGAGATGGAGCTCATATTAGCTCAGATAAAGATGAACAAGACAGCCAGAGGACATCCCCCAGATGGCCGCATCATGTACCTTGTTTTTTGGGGGTGTCCTTAGGATATCCATAAGATGACACTGTTACAATGAAAAATTAATTCTTCAAAAAACAATTTATTATGGCAGCTTGTAGGAATTGAATTTAAATATATATGTTAGAATTTTATTTGAAATATTTAATTGTCCAGAAGATAGCCATAGGATATCTGTTATGTCCTAAAGGGTTAGGAGGCACAAAGTAACCCTAAAGGCATCCTCAGAGATGGGGAACCTGGACCTACCAGGAATTTGGAGCAACAGGTAAACAATGACAGATATGGGGAGCACAAAAAGGCAGGGCACATACTGTATATACACCAAGGACTAAAGACTGACTACAGACAGGTGCAAGACATTACCACAATGGGCTAGGGATAACCAGATACAGGTAAGTGTAATCATCATCATCATCATCAGTCGTGGGGGGCTACAGGGGGGACAGGTGTGAATGATTATGGATATGGGGTGTCCAGCAGGGGAGACCTCTACTGGCCATACAGGAACAGGACAGGCAGGGGCGATTCTACTGGGGGCCCTAGGGAAAAAACTCCATGGAGCCCTCCAATGCACCTTTCCCTGATAGGGTAACATTTATGGCTATTATTTTAGCGGGAGGTCAAAATTAATAATATCAACAAAGAGAATATAATGCCCAGCTCAGGGGCCCCAGGCAATTGCCTGCCTGGCCTGCCCTGTCCCTACGCCTCCGAGGACAGGGCTGAGGGAGACAGGACATAATATCCTTCAGCTTTGACGTTTTTGTAAAGAAAAAAAAACTGTTTAAACCATGTGTTTAAATATATTTTTTATCATAAAACCAATCGCAATTTACTTTCCATTTTTTATTTGCATAAAAATGCAAAAATATAACTCCTGCTTTCTGAAACATTTCCCAGGTGTCATTCTGAATCTTTCCCCAAGGTGGCAATAGTGATTGCAGTAGAAAGACTTTGGGTTGAGTGCTTTTAAAGTAAAATTCATATTTATCCCATTGGCAAAGGATCATTGGCCTTAGTTCATAATTATGCTAGTTATTTGTACAGGTGTGATGTTCATTTAAAATGTAGCTGGATAATCTATCCATATATCTGATTGTTTTCTAAGCTAGTAGTCAAAACATAAGTAGATGGATTCACAGTCTGAAGTTTGCTGAGCCAAATCACTAGTACTCTTCAACAGGAATTTATGGAGTCCATAATGGGCTGGAAAATATTTCTTTAAACAGTTTTCTTCTTTAAACTTTAGCATCCCCTTGCTAATATGTTTTAACAATAGGGTGACCGTACGTTCTCTTTTTTTGGAACTTAAAAAGGAGTGAAATGTCAAAATTTTTATTTGTTTTATGCTGACATATGCTTTCTATGGCCAGAATACTTTCTGTGTGCACATTTTCGTTGCTTTGACACCTCTCTTTGCATACTGCCCCCATTGTGTCCTCTTTTTTGGCAAAGCAAAATACAGATGCTCCTCTACTTACAACCTTTCAACTTACGAACTTTCAGATATACAAACAAAGAGGACCCTAAGTCCAAATTGTGTTTGTTGGGCTTCTGTTTCTTGTCCGCTACATCAATTTTTTTATTTCTGCGCACCAATTCCGCCTAGTACGACTTCTGGCTGTTACTCCCTCCGCGCGCATCTTAGTTCTTTATACTTGCGTATACCCTTAAAATGATGTTGAATAACGACTTACGAACATTTCAAGTTACAAACGGCCATTCGGAACATAACTTGTTCGTAAGTGGAGGAGCATCTGTATGGTCACACTATTAAACAATTGTGAAGTAACACAAAACTGATTAATAATATTTTCCAACCCTTTCCCTTTTTGAGCTCCATAAGGATTCAGGTTCAATTATTGAGTTAAAAATTTATTCATACCCTTGACTTGGAGAGTATGTTTGACCTGAGTCATGCACATTTCCTCCCATAGCCAACATACATGCATTCAGGCTGGTTGGCATCTCTGATTAATGTATGATTGTTTATAGATGTGTGCCTTGCAATGGACTGACATCCACCTCATTCCCAACCCAGCTGAATAACCCATTAGAAGACAGATATATTTTGCTAGATGTATTTCTGTGATGTTCTTTAGCTGTATTTTATTTTTCTTGTGCTAGGTCCAGTTAATCTGTCTGTATTCCACTCACACATAGGATTCTACACTCACCTAAAGGATTATTAGGAACACCATACTAATACAGTGTTTGACCCCCTTTCGCCTTCAGAACTGCCTT
>JAODJW010000094.1:25719496-25737567 GCA_026777045.1 Hyperopisus bebe
TGATTGGTTGATTAGATAATTGCATTAATGAGAAATTGAACAGGTGTTCCTAATAATCCTTTAGGTGAGTGTATGTCGCCAATATTATTAGGCCAAATTCCTACCTCTACCCAGATCTGTTTTCTGAGTCTGATTCCTGCCATGAAACATTCTGATGTACGGTGAATGCATTTCAGTACTCCACCGATTTTCTATGCATGTTTGATCATGTCGCTGTCTTTTCTGAAAGTATTTGTTATGAATCAGTTAACTGGTTTCAGCTTGGTGTCTGCTAGCATTCCTCATGTATTTGTCCTTAACGGTATGCTCGTGCATATTTGAGGTGAAGCACATTTCACTTTGTTGGTCCAAGGCATCTGAGTGACATGAGTCTCCAGCAGAAACATGACAGCAACAAAGACTATATTCCCTATCCTATTTGTACTTAACACATTTTTAAAATATAAGAAATATTTTATATTAATATTGGTATTATCCTATAGCATTGTTTCCCAACCCAGTTTGTGGAGACCCATAGACATGTTTTTGCCGGGAGGTGCTGAGAGCTGGGAGGGAGGAAAAATATGGGCTGTCTGACAGGGATCTGAGAGGGAGCAAAAATGTGGACTGTCTAAGGGTCCCCGAGCACCAGGTTGGGAACAACTGTCCTATAAGATATTAGGGGAAAAATGCTCTTTTGTAATGCCATACAAATGCAGCTATTAGCAAGTGTATTAATCACTTCTTCATTATCTACATCCTCAACTTGTCAAGGCAATATTAGGGTTGAAATACTCCTTGCTGTTTTTGTTTGTGAGTCCTAAGCTTCACTAACATTACATTTGCAAATTTAGTCACCTAATCTCTAAAGAAAATTCTTAATGCATTAAGAGAACAGTCAGCTTGGACTGCATGACCCATGGAAGAAATGCAGTGACAACAGATTCAAAAATGTGATACAGGCTTTTAAAAAATAATATAAGAAAAAAACAGACTGGGAAACCTGGAGATGTAGATTTTACTTTTATTTTTTTACAGTTTCCTTTTTTCTTAATTACTGTCATTTACCTTGGAGGCAACTGACTAAGAAAAATACAGTTACAACAAAAAACGTACAAGATTAGAAGAAGAATAATCATTCCTTGCTTTTTATCTAAATATCACATATCTTAAAATATAAGCAAGTAGATTGTTGGATATGTCCATAGTGATCACATGTATAAATACAAAAATTAAACTGCAGGTCTTGTTCTTGGATAGACTACTTGGCATAGTTAAGGTAGCAATAATATTGTGTAGCTTAAAAGGCAAAAAAAAGCCAGTGGACCAAAGCCATTTTACAAGTAAGTGCATGATTTCTTGAACAAATGCATTTAAACAAACAAGTAATAAATGCAGGGGGCTTTTAAAAGGGCAGCAAGTGATAATGGTCACCAAAGGCTATCTTTGCACATCTAAAGAGCTGGTTTAGCAGCAAGACTTTTTCTTAACATCAAGAACCCGGTGACATGTTGGACAGCAGTGATACACATCTTTGAAGTATTTGACAAAAAAAGGGATCAAGCAGCAGCCAATCACCAATCTGGAATTCAGATTGAAAAGAAAGGTTTTTGTCCATATCAGGAGAAAGAGAAGTCTTCTGTTTATTCAAATAAAGGATTAAAGATACCATCCTTACCCACACAGGATGAAGAGCAAGCACATAAGATATGCAAAGGTACCAGTTTTGTAGCTGACGTCAGTTATGACCTGCTGCTGGCAGAAAGGGCAAGTAGTTTGTCCTGGCAAACGCCCCAGTTCAGCTTCATAGCTGACAAACTTTTGTAAGGTTGGAGAATTTGACTTGACTAAAACACAGAGAAGGTTACCTCAGCTGGTTATCATTGTCCAGGTGCACAATGACCACAGCGTTTAACTTTGGGAATTTAGTATCAATAATAATAACCATACATGGAACTTCCAATATTAAGTTAATGTTACTTAAGGTTGGTTTGTTATAGTTCTATCAAGAATTCTTACTTGATTGGAGTTAAGAGCAAGTGAAAGTAGTTACATTGTACATGCTAGTTCAGTAAAGCAGTGGCTTACCAGCCGTGGGGAAATGGGTTTTGTAAACAGATTGTGCTCTAGTTGTTGGGGGCGGTTTGAAAGGTGTATGCAGGTTGTATATTTTCACTTCATCTGCACTTATGTCCACTTGAAATACAAAAAAAAATTTAAAAAAAATAGGTGAAGACCACACCCTAAAACTGGAATAGCTGACAGAGATTTCAAAACATCTCTCAATGTAGGGACAACACGTTAAAGGCCATTAAGAAAACAAACACTAGTTTGATCCTGACCCACATAAATATACAGATGAGACCTTTTGATGGATAAGTGCTTATCCATTTAATTTGATGGAATACAAAGTAAGAGATGATGATCAGATAATAAATTCACACACACACGTATAATGCTCTACCTGGTATAGTATACGGTGGAGGAAAGTCAGTTTCATCTCCAGTTGCTGAAAAGCCACTCATCTTCTAAAGAAATAGAAAACGGATGATTCAACTGAATATAATTTTTAAACAATTACTGATTTCAAAGCATATTTTCTTCATGAATCTGCTGCTCACTTCCAGGTCAAAGTTGCATATTTGCATGAAAAAAGATAAGGAATTAGATAGACTTCAGACAAGTTAAACAAGTTCTGACTATAAACACATTACCATCACTAGTACTTAAATATAGAATACAGAGTTTTAAGGAAGGAAAAGATTTTCAATAACATGGATTAAATATCAGAGTGTACATTTACAGTATGGCCTTATTGCAAATATTGCCTTCTCCCTTCATACCCATTCTCTTTATTTCCCCTTTATATACCACACAAAAGAGAAGGTATGTGACCAGGTGAATATCAATAATTGGTAATTGACTCTTTGACTGCTGACATACATTCTTGATTAATCTGCTTCCACCATTCTAATATGCTTTAAAAGGTAATAAATATAAAAGGTATATATAAAAGGTAATAAATATTTCACTACTAATTACAGTACAAATACAGCTTATGTATACTCAATGCTAAATATAAATGAAAGAGATCACAGTGGTTTATCTCCGGTTTCTGTGGGGCTGACCCTATAGCACTGAATTATATGTTAAATAATGAATAACATGCAGTCTTTTTGTGAATGTGTCTGTTATTTTTAGAAATATTACTTTTTCAGTGAATGGACAGCCTTGTCAGATCCTGTGTCCCATTTCACCTTTTCACACACTGTTTGGTACAATTTAGTGATGCAGCAGCATTTAATAGCTTGCAAAGTGGCTGAGATTACTCACCGCCGCCCCCTTCTGCCTGGAAGCAGAACTGCATGTGAGGGCCACCGGTGAAAAGGATACGAGACAGCTAAGTGCCTCAGCTATTAGTCATCATTGTATCTGCATCAGAAATCAATGGGCTTTACAAAGCCTCATTTATTACTTAAAAAACAGGTAGACTGAATGATTGTAATCCAACAGGTAGTCTCCCTAACACATATTTTAGATACTTACATAAAAAGAACTATAGTAATGCATGGCATCAGTACTGTATTTCACACCAAAACTGCCATTTCTGAGATCACCGTATTCACTGTTTCATTAGTGCACATTGAATGGGAATCTCTTTTGAGGGGGCTGTCTGTCTGCGATAAATTTGATAACTTTGTTTACATAAAATCAAGCATTTCATTTTGATTCTCTCTCTCTCACACACACAAACACAAATGATTGTACCTTTTGAGATGTATGTACACTCATTTTCTGAAACCGCTTGTCCTATTCAGGGTTGTGGTAGGATATATAATCGTCTGTGTCCTTTTGCTACCTACTGCTAGAAAAGACAATACTAACATATAATTAAAAAAACAGCCAAAGGCTCCAGGTAATGATGTCCTACTAAGTCTAAGTTAATAACACGTTTCAGGCTTGGAACTATTATTTATTTAAATTTGGAAACAACTGTTAATGATACTTAACAATTAATGTAGCTATTTTAGATATTATAATGTATTCTTAGAAGATTATGAAACATAAAATAAATAATTAACATGACAACGTTCATAGCAACATCACTAAATTATGTATAGAATGGCTAAATACTGGCTAGAAATGTAACTTAGCCAAAGTCTGTTTGTTTTAATAATCACAGGCTCTTACCAATAGTCAGTTAAAAAAGTTCTTACCTTGCTTGTCTGAAGTCACAATTCCACGGCATGTCAGTGCTCAGTGAACCACTGATATCATTCATTTTAGAACTCCGCCCCTTCACCGAAGTTCATCTGAATATCCGGTGGGCATTTTTTGATTGTCAGATAATATTGCTTGAAACAACTAATACATCAGGAGCCGTGAACCTGTTCCATGGAGGGCCGGTGTGGGTGTGGGTTTTTGGGATGGCCTCTCAATCAGTCAATAACAGAGGGTTCCCAGGACTGGAGTTGAGAACCTCTGTTTTATTATTGGCTGATTGAGAGGTCATCCCAAAAACCCGTATCGGCCCTCCGTGGATGAGGTCCCCTACCCCTGCAATACACCAAAATACACTAACAGGGCCAGAAGAGTTTTGGATATGCCTTAGGACAAATTTCAATTAGCAATCATTAAACTGTAACTCTATACAATGATGATTTGCATCCTTCTTCAGCACGGAGTGTTTATACCTCAGCTAACATCTCAGTGTGTCCCCATCCTTTTACTATGTACAGTGTCATCATCTGGTGATAGATTTGCTTATAAACATGGTTTATTTGAAAGATTCTCATCATCAACCATTACAATTTCCTTTATGTTACACTAAGGCACATTAAATTCAGCTTCAACAAATACAAAATTTCCATTTAGACTGAACACTGAGTCTTAGCTATATGTCTTGAGATTTGACACTCATGTCAGTCACCATTACATTGAACATATTTTACATGAACATATTTTAAATAAAGTTCAGTTGCTCTAATTCATACACAATCATTTTATTCTTACCCAGCTTAGTGAATTGCAAAGCAAAGTCAATTAGCACTTGGTTAAAATAATTAACATTAAAAGGACACACATTATAATAGAAAGTTATATGTGCCTTTGAGTCAATTATTATTTAATTTCAAAGACATTTAAGTCAATCATCCATAAGGGGCAAAGACAGTGAAAGAAAATAAGAAACTAATTTAAACCAAATTAATTATTTTTTAATTAGCACATTTGAACATTTCATTGTTACCGCATTCTACAGTCATTATCATATGGGTATTACTAACATGTTTTGCACTTTTGGTTATTATGAAGCAAAGCATGAAACAGGAAGCGAAGACTAGGGAGGGGATGATGGTATCAAGGGAGCTGAATTCTATAACACATCACTAAACTTATCTCTCTGTGGAAAAAACGCATAGAATCTGTGGTGGAGCTGCCAAACTGCATTTTTAGCAGGTCAACCTTTCATTCTGACACGTTCTGATACTTCAATATGGGTTTTGAAGTCTTCAGATCAGTTTAAAAAGATTGCACTCTTTTTTAGCATATTCAAGCTAAAGTTCCACTTTTACAGTTTCTTTTAGTTTTTGTTCTTCAATAAATTTGTCCCAATCTGTTTCTTCCTGCAAGAAAAAAAGATTTGAAGATATATATTAGTACATGTAGCTTAAAAAGGTTATGGGCAAAAGGCAGGGAACAACCCAGGATATGTACACACACACATACACGCACACACACACGTACACACACACAGACACACTCACACACACACACACACACAGGTTTGTAATTATATTTTTGGGAGACTCTCTTTATTTCTAAGAGGAAAACACTAACCCCAGCATGACGACCTTAACCTCTACCCAGCCCTAACCATAACCATAAGTAATCAAACAAATTACAAGACTTGTGGCATTTTTAGTTTTTTGGTTGCATTCACAAATCTTTGTGGGGACCTGAAAAGTGGTACCCACAACATCAAAATAACAGGTTTTTATTACATTGTGGGGAACATTGTCACAATGTACTGCAATACAAACTTTATCCACACGCACATAAGATTATTGACCTACCCTTGCCTTTACATCTTTGGCTAATTCTACTTGTTCCTCCACAAACGTAATAAATTCTTCCAAGGTCCTCTCTCCGGAATAGGGAATCACCTGTGCAATGTGTGACAGAAAATTAATATATGACTCTTTTGAAAATTCTATTAATTTTAAATAAATCATTGGCAGCACCATATTATCCATTAATAAACAATAGGCACATCTCTATGGACTGTACCAACCTTCTCTGAAAGGACAGCAGGGAAAAATTTGAAGGAAGGGTTACGCTCCAGGAAGATGATGTTGATGTCATTGGCTGTGGTGTCTATTCTGGCGACGACCACACTCTCATGATTCTCATACACCTTCCCAAGCTTTTCCCACAGAGGAAAAAAAGCTTGGCATTCTTTACACCATGGAGTATCTGTATACATGCCGTGTATATGGACAAAAGAATAATGATAGAGATATCTCAAAGTTAACATACAGACATCACCTTTTACACTATTTTGTTCAATACTATATTAACATACGCTACTTTGTGGACCTGCAATCCTGTATAGGATAGTAGTTCGATGCAGGGCTGGAGAAGGGGTCTCACAGCTGGTTGGGGGTCCCCCTAGGTAACATTTGTTGACATAGGGAGAGGGTCTCTATAAATTGTTGTGAATTTTGTATGATTGTCTCTCGATATAATTTTGCTGGCTGAGGGGGAGGGGAGGCCCAGGGGCAGATTCCCTCTGATGCCTAGCCACTTCCAGTACTGGTTGGATGGATAAATATCTTTATAGAATTCAAAATTCAGGGGTAAATGTGTAATAATAATAATAATAATAATAATAACAATAATAATAATAATAATAATAATAATAATAATAGCAATATGTGCATTAATATATCATTCTAGGTTATGCAGTTCTATAATATACATGAAACCATAATTAGAATGGAGAAGCAATAATCATGTTAATCGGTCATACATACAAAACATTATGAACACATTCTTCTTCTCATTGAAGGCAACCTTCTCAAAGTTCATGCCCACAAGTTCCTTAACAGGCTTCTTGTCCCAGTTTTTAGGAATTGGTTCACTTTGTAACTTGGGCTAAAGGTAATACAAGAAAAACTTTAAGAATTCCGAAAACAAATTCAACCAATTAAAGCAAAGGCTTGAGAAAAGCCATAAAATACCTTTGCTTTCCCAGCCAAGTAGTGCAGGCAGTGGGCTCGTACATTTTCTATAGTCATGTCCCCTGATTGCATTTGGTACTGTACGTTGTCCGTCATGTTCACTATTCTGACCATGGGGGTTTCTACGGCACGGACTCGGAAATACTCCAGCAAGCGTCCGTTCCTGTGCTCGTTTGTATTCATCAACACGAATAAGACCTGGAAAAGCGGAGTATTTCACCTGGACAACTTAAAATCTCTATGTATCTATATACATACATAGTGTGTGAAAACAAACATTGTTATTGATTACTTTTATTATTGATATTATTACTTTTTAGAATTTTTTCGTTTTAATTTCACATGGTTTCCATTTTCACAGCTGCATTTTTAATAATAATGCAATTTAAACCAGCAAACAATTAATCAAACAAACAAATACCTTGCCCTTGAATTCAGCTGCAGTTCTTTCAAAAGCCATATAGATTTCTTCATAGTGTTTTTCACTTTTGTTTGCAAAAAGTATGGCATGGTTGTTGATCATGGAGTTCAGTATTCTTGCAGATGTCTTGCATTGACAACATCAAAAAGGGAATATAAAACCATATTCATATGTGAACAGAGTCTTGAAAAGTCATGCTTCGGTTTCTGTGATGGTTTGCGTGACATACATACCGTCCCATTATATTCAGTCACTAGATCCATTTCATGCATTCTAATGAACTGCACAAGATCCTCCTTGGATGTGTGGCTGGAAATTTCATACTCTTCTGATTTTTTAGACTGGAGTAAAAACAGTGATATTAAAATAATATTACCTTATGAAAGTATTCAATTTAACACCAACATTATACCAAATGTAAATATGTAAGACAAATCAGGGGGAGCCAGGATTATTACCCCAGGAGGAATTTTCAGAAATTCCACAACTAGACTACCATAAAGTATTACCCGAAACAACCACAGAATTATGTTCAGTATTATCCAATTACGTGTAAAATCCATCCATAAATTGTACTGAAGCTTGAGAACCAACCCTTAAACACTATGACATACAAAACAAGAATAATATTTGCAATTTATTTTTACTACAACAATAAAAAGTGCACTGGGACACAGGACAAATGCTTGAACTTACCTTTTTAAACAGTACAATTGTTTCCTTAACAATTTCATATTTAGCGAATATGTTTTTACTTTTGGTCACTCCAAAAGGCAGATCTGGGATATCAGTAGCAGCGTCATAAAACACCTCCACTGTCCCTTTATCAAGTTCCTGTCATGATAAACAAGTCATACAGATGTAAATGGGTGTAAATTAGTTTGAAGCCATGTCATGGTATGTAATGCAGCTTTAAGTAGAAAAAGTACCTTGAAAAACCCGATTACCACCAGGTCATCGGCCAGAAGGAAAGTCTCTGCTTGCGTGGTGTTTTTGATCACCTCAGCACTGAGGCCTGTCCTCCTCTTTAGCCATGTGATAATATGATCAGCACTTCTTAAAACTGAGATGGGGGGCAGGAGATGACAGGGTACTACATTACATTACATGCAGGGTACTACATTACAGCTGTCCATGTGACAATGGGAACTTTTGCGATGGTGAGGTGTGGCGTTTTCCATTCATTTACCTGGGCAGATAATTGGATTTTGTTTGTCACCTGAGAGATAAAATCTCAGGAACGGAGAGGCTGTCACATTAAGCTCTTTGGCAAGCTCTTTCTCCTGCGAGACATCAACACTTCCTAAGCGTATTTTTGATGCCTCTGTCTTGAGTTGAGCTGCAGCCTTGGTGAACTCCATCGTCAGGCGATGAAAGTCTGGAGTGAGTGGAGCTTCTGAAAGGTACACAGGCATGTTTCAGTAATATACCTTACAGAATCTTCTTAATGACCACATTATAGGTTATTTTAGATATAGAAAGGGCCAGCAAACAGAAATTCCGTAATTTGCAATCTGTCCAGCAAGCTCAGCCCTATGACAACACTTTGACATGCAGCGATGCTGTTGTATGATGGGACAAGTCATCATGTTTGTGAGGCATTTCACTATAGTTTTAAGAAAGCAAAAATTATCTGGCCAATCAGATAAGGATGCATCTAATTACCTTGGGCATATATTGCTGCCACCAATTAATCACTTCATAGCTGAATGTATGTGATATCAACACAGGTATCGTTGATCCAGAATTTCCAGGTTCAGAATTTGCTGCTTGGCATCAGTAAGGTATATATTTCTGCTATATTTAAAATAATCAGTCTGTCCATCATTTTACATTTGAAATGTTGTGTTTCATTTGCCTTTTAGAACTGATGTAGTTGCACTAAAAACAGTAAAAGTTTTTGCACACCAAGGTTTTTACCACTTTTCCATTTATTTTATAAACTGCAGATTTTTTATTCTTGTTAAGCATTGGAAAGTTGAGTTAACAATTATAACTGAAAATATTAGTCAAATAAAACAAGTTTCCTTTATAACATGGAAAGAGTACTGGCATCCTATTCACTGGTTGTGTGGTGATGACATACAGTAGTGAAATTCTAGGTAGTCCTTGAAATGCACTAGTTAAGTGTTTCATTTCATGAAACAGAGCAGAATTTGATGTCCCTTGTAGAAAAGAATTTCTTAAATTTTCTCTGCTGTTATAATTGTTATAGGAGGTTACTTTCATGAATCAAACATATGACTTTTTCTTGCTAATAAAGGTACTCAAATGGTGAACATGCTGTAAATTTATGTATTACCCAAGAATATTGAGGGTATTTTTAGTAAATCTTAAGTGACTAATATTCAAATGTAGAAAATCTCATTGTGTGCAAAAACTTTTGATTGGTAGTGTATACCAACTGTGCTCATGTATCTTTTCCTAGATTTTCATTTATTAGAATAAATATTAACTTAGTAGCATGCTAGCATTTATCTATGTTCTTCTGCCTGAGCTTATCAAATGTGAAATATAAATGGCCATACCTCCATTAATCATTTACTGAGTGTGCATTTTTAGTTTTTTTTATATACATGTATAATGAAGCCATTTTATTGATCATACAATCACAAAAATTACGTATGAAGACGTCTCTAAATTTTTTCTCATCCCTGATTAACATGAAACAATAACGTTTACATAAAGCATATGAAAAAGATAAGACTTAAGGATGTCCCATGTACTCACGGAAACTGACGAGCAATTGCTTATACTGTTTGAGTGCCTGGTCAAAGTTGCCTTTCTTCAGAATGAGAATGCCCTTTTCCTCATTTATGGGGCTTTTTGCGGTTCTTTTGGGTTTGGCATCTTCTGTCTGATTTTCAGAAGTGACACAGACTGCAGCCACAATGAGCAGGCAGGCATGTAGTGCCTTCATTGTAAGGGAAGATCAGAAAGGAAAAAGACCGAAGTTCTGAGTAGTGATGATTATAACGAGATCCTCTGTGATTGTTCAGTTACCACGTGGGAACGCCGAGGTTATAACTGATAATGGTGTGTACTTTGGTAATGGACTGTTTTATCTCTTAGGTGTTTGAACTGCACAAGGTGACTGTAGGTGACTTTAAGATTTTTAAAACCTGTTCATTAATTAATATTTGTTCAAAAATTTATCAGGGAGAACATTAACCAAGGTTTTCATGTAGAGCAGAGCATTGTGTGTGTGCGTGTGTGTGTGTGTATGCGTGTGTCGCGGGGGGTTGTTATTGTCTTGCAAACAGCATAGAGCACAGACTTAAATATATTTTATTGGGATTTTATGTAATAGACCAGCACAAAGTACCACATTATCGTGAAGTGGAAAGAAAATGATACATTGTTCTAAAAATGTTTCACAAATTAAAAACCTGAAAAGTGTGGCATGCATTTGTATTCAGCCCCCCTGAGTCAATACTTAGTAGAACCACCTTTCACTGCAATTACAGCTGCAAGTCTTTGGGGTATGTCTCTACCAGCTTTGCACATCTAGAGACTGCAATTTTCCCCACTATTCTTTGCGAAATAGCTGAAGCTCAGGAAGATTGGTCAGGGAGTGTCTGTGAGCAGCAAATTTTGCCACAGATTCTCAATGGGATTTAGGACTGGACTTTGACTGGACCATTCCAACACATGAATATGCTTTGATCTAAACCATTCCATTGTAGCTCTGGCTGTATGTTTAGGGTCATTGTCCTGCTGAAAGGTGAATCTCCGCCCCAGTCTCAAGTCTTTTGCAGCCTCTAACAGGTTTTCTTCCCGGATTGCCCTGTATTTAGCTCCATTCATCTTCCCATCAACTCTGACCAGCTTCCCTGTCCCTGCTGAAGAAAAGCCCAGTTCTTCAGCTATTTAGGAAACCTTAATTCGTCTGTCTGACAAAATTAAATCCTCAACTTTCTTGCATATTTCTGTGGAAGTTGCTTCCACAGGCCATCCAGAGTCAGGGTCATCTTCAATGGACTCTCTACCCCACTTAAGATGCTTGTACCAGAATTTTACTTTGTAGGATGATGGGGCAGACTCACCATGAACTGCAGTTATGAGTTCATGGATCTCCTTTGGTTTTTTCCCTTCTTTTGTGAGAGATTTTATCACTGAATGTTGCTCCAAATATAGCATTTTCTTACTTGATTTGCATGTCCCAACATTGTTTCAACACGCTTGCTACTTTCTTTCATGCTCAGGTAGGTAAGTTATTAAACACCCCTCGTACTGTATGTTCTGCACCTGTCCATCTTCGCTAGTTCCAGTCATCAGTGTATTTTATTGGTTGTCTTTGTTTTGTTATTTAGTCAGTCATTGTATAAGGTGCCTGTGCTAATGTTGCTCTGTTTGGTGTCCCTAGTCCTGCTCCATAGTTGTGTTGAATTATGGTTTCTTTAGTTTGTTAATCTGTGTTTTTTTCTGTTTTTGTCTTGACCCCTCTTGGTCTGTTTGTTTTGATGTATTTTCCCTGGTGTGTTTAGTTATATTAAAGTTTCCCTGTGTATCATGACCTTAAGTCCTTGGCAAAAATGGAACTTTCAGTCTTGCCCGATTACCATAAAATTGTAAAAATACCATATGGTTGCGACAACTAATCGATCATGTTGATAATCATTGATAATAAAAATAGGTGGCAATGAATTTTATCATTGATTGCTTACACTATTTGCCTGTTCGATGTGTAAATTGCATATAATGACATATCCACTTAGCAGTGTTAATATTTCTGTGTCAGTACTGGTGTTCTGAGGAAACATGCCTATAGTTGCATATAGATATATGTAACCAAGTGGTTCTTTGCTTATGCTGATCACAATCTATGGTTCATCTTGGTTTATTTTTCCACGCCCATAAATCTATGCTAACTTGGTGTGGAAACTTCAGCTGGTGGTGAGTAATATCATAAAAAAATATTTTTCATCGCACCTGTTGCGTCTCCTAATCAGGCCAGTAGAGGTCTACTAATTCTCCCCAGCTATATCTCATTATTGATGTTCTCCTGATTGTTCTCCATCCTAATGTTTTAACCTTGTACACTTCTCTCTCATCACTAATAACTGTGTATAAATGTACCAGTTTTCACGTTGTTCCCCAGCTTAGTCATTATCATCATATGTAAGGTGTGCTGTATTCCCCAGATAAAGTTCTCCTCTGTTCCAAAGCTGCTGCATCAGGGTCATATTGTGTCTGACCCGACACATGCAACAGAGTAACTGAGCTCTGTAAGTGACCCAGCAGCTTTTCCCATAATCTGCTCAGACTTTACTTGTCCGTCTGCTCCTTGGAGCCCGCACCTGGGTTCTTCTGAGGATTCTCATAGCTCCCTCACTCACCAATCCACTGAGCAACAGCAACCTGCATGAGGTGGGGGATACCTGGGACTCCCCCTGCCTGGAGCTACAATCAATCTGGTTCAGTAGCAGAAAGCCTGGGTCTTGTGGATCTGGAAAACTTCAAGGACCTTCTGCCTGAACTGCTGCTCCTAGAGTTTGACCCTTCTACTCCTTTATAGAGGACCTCTACTAGGGTTCAGAGAAAGAACTGGAGGAGAAGGGCAAGATGCCAGCACCAGGTAGTGCCTGACTTGCCTGTCAGCTTTCTGTGGCCAGTGCCTGCCGCTCCTCCTATCACCTGTCTGCTGTTTGCTGCCGATCAGATAGAAAGATGCCTGAAACTCCTCAACTGGCTCCTTTTGATGGCAAGGAGCAGTAGCTCTACTCTGAGCCCCTCTCGAATGTCCAAGCGTCTCACCCTATTTCTAAGACTGAGCCCAGACACCCTGTGGAGGAAACTCATTTCCCCTGCTTGTATCCACTATCGCATTCTTTCGGTCAGTACCCAAAGCTCATGATCATAAGTGAGGGTAGGAATGTAGATCAACTGCTAATCGAAAGCTTGGGGATCACCCTGACTTCCCTTGTGACTCCTCCACCACCACCCCAGCATGGCATATCCCGGCCAGGCCCCCGCCTCTCGGTCTCTAGGAAAGGGAGGGGACATCTGCGCAGGGGTCGGGTCCCGCCCGCCTTGCCCCCTGGCTCGCCTTCAGTCCCCTTCAGGCCTTCAGGCTGCGGCTCGGTGGTCGCCTGCGAGTCCTCCAGCTTCGGCTCGGTGGTCACCTTCGGTTCTGCCTGCAGCACCTCGTCGGCTGGCTGCAGTCCCACCTCCGATGCCTCGTCCCCCGTCTCTAACTCATCGGTCGCCTATGCCTTGGCTGCCGGCAGCAATGTCTTCACCTTCTGCGGCTGCTGTTTCCTCTTCCTCTCCGCCAGTGTCCCCTTAATCTTCCTCCTCGCCTCCTCTGTTGGTCCTTCCGCCTTCCTCTCTCCCCCTTCAACATTCCCTCCTGCTCCACCCTTGCGCTCGCCGGGGGTCCCTTCAGCTCAGGCCTCATGGTTGCCTGCTGCCCTTGTGGCTTCCGCCCCTCACCTGCCGGGGTATCCTCCGGCTTCCTGTTTCCCCCTGCCCTGTATTTCCTGGCCCTTTACCTTTGTGTCCAGGGCTGGACTGGCCATCTGGTGTACCAGGCAATGCCTGGTGGGCCGACGCACAGTTTTGTCCGGCCCAGGGCCCTCCGCTGGATCGTAGAGGCCGCTTCCATATACTAAATACATACAAAATTATACTAATATAAATTCTCTGAAGCTCTTGATGGCTAGAATAAATTATTTACACTGCAACTGTGACTTGCAATTTTATATATCTCTTATTTTTGTTATACATTCTTATTATGGTGGGTGTATGGTGTCAGTACTGGTGTTCTTTTAATTTTTTTTTTAATTTTAATTAAAAAAAAAAAATCTGTAAAATCCCTACAACAAACTTAAAATATAATACATAGTAATGTTTTGAAGTCAAACTAAGCTGTTCCTTTTGTATTTAATGGTTTTCCATTTGAGGGATTTGCAAAAAACTGCAGTGCATGATGGGTAGGATCTAAAAGCTGCCTAACGTCCTCATCTGTCTGACGACTGTTGCATATGTTGGTCCAGAAAGTAATTTAGTTTCGCCATGTAGGCTACGTTCTTCAAAACTGCTTTTTGTTGGATATGGTCCGATTATATGCCATGGACCTTTTAATTTGTTTGTTTGCAATTTCGTCATGTAGACTGCCTTCTTTAAACTGTGTTTTTGTTAGACTACATGTTTTGGGATGTTGTATTGTAGTCTTTGTAAATATGTATATAGTTTAGCCTAACCCAGCCACTTAAGGGAGCAAGCCAGCTTAACTAGGTGCCGGTCCCAAGCCCGGAACAATGGGGAGGGTTGTAGTCAAGAAATAGAGACTATCTTCATTGCATCACTGATGTCAAAATGTGGGAAATATGTGGTTGTATAAATAAATGCCTTAAAGTAGGTTAATGATTCTGTGCTGTCTAAATTATATAAAAAGTTAGGCTACATGACACTTGAATGGGCTATACCCTAATGCATGGACGCATTATGAGAATATCTTTATGTTTCTTTGATATCCACTTTCACTTCAAGGTGGGAATTGTAACACTGTGGCCATCTCTCCCAAGATTAATCCTTGAGTAGTGAAACAGCATATCGATTTTTTAACATGGTTACTCTCTTCCTTGTAAGCTGCTACACTTTATTTTAATTTTAGAAATCACACAACAGACACATATATCCTCTGGTATGTCATGTGCTTTCGCATATTGTATAAATAATCGTAGTGGGCCGCCATGACCAAAAAATGCCAGGGCCATTTTTTGGTCCCAGTCCAGCCCTGTTTGTGCCCGCTGTGTTTGCTCCCCGTCCCTCTGTGCCTTTGTTCCCTTCTGGTCCCTTTGTGCCTCCTGTGGGTTTGTCCCCTGGTGTGGTCCCTCTGTTGTCCCCTCTAGTGTCCCCTGGTCCCGCTTTTCCTTTTTTGGTGCCCCTGTGTGTGTCTGCATTGCCTGTCGTGTGTCGGCTGTTGTCTGAGTTGGTCTCCTCGTGTCTGTTTTGTGTGTCCGTGCTGTTCCCCAGGTTTCGTTGTGTCCCTGGTCTTGTTCCTCACTCCCTTTAGGCATGCCCAGAGTTTGCGCCTTTTGGGGGGGGGGGGGGGTTCTGTCATTCCCTGTTTGTCCAATCCTCCCATGTGCCATGCCCCCTCATCTACCCTGTGTGGATTCCCCATGTTCACCAGCTGTTTCCTGTTGCTGTCATTAGTTCAATGTATTTAGTCCGTGTTTCAGTTTGTTTCCCCAGTCCGGTCATTAACCTTACGTGTGTTTTAGAGTATGTTACCCCATGAATGAATCCCTTTTGTTCGTATCCACGGCTTCCTTCACCTGCTTCCCTGTGCTGATCATAACAGGCAGCATATGGACTGATAGGGCTGCTATATTTGATGAATATGAACAATGATTTAACTGACCAAACTGAAAAAGGCCACGCAAGTGATTCTGAACTGGACTGACACCAAGATTCAGTCACCATACAGAGCCTTGTACACGAGATTCTATGTTTTCACCTTTGTCATTTTTAATTCCATCTCCTGTTCCATCCTCATTTCAGTCATCTCCAACTGTGTTCATGGACTCTCCATCAAGGCCGAAGTGCATAAATTCTTGACCTGAGACCAAATTCTGTCAATGGGGCCCCAGAATGAGGATGACAGTCTCTCCTGCCCATTCCCCACCCTGCCTGCACCTCCCCCAGGCTGGGCCCAGGACAACTTTCCTGGGTCCCCCCAAGATGCTAGTCCTATTCTCCATCACCATCTTCAGTTGCATCGTTATACCCTCTTCCACACGTGCCTTCAGCCCTGCTCCAATTTCATTCCAAATTCTTCCCACCCTTATACATCCGGTTTCAGTTCTACCTACACCCCCCTTGGCCCAGCTGGCTACATGAAAATGTACAAATGCATGCAGTACTCCAGTCACTACATGTCCAACTGATATGCCTTGTCCCTGGTGGTTGACACTGGCTGCATTACAACTGTAAACATTAGAACAAGAGTACATGACTGCAACTGAAAGCTATAAAAAAAGCAGGGCAAAAAGGGAACTGTGCAGTTCTGCATCTGCATAGCGACGATGAAGATGTCCCTGTGAATAAGAAGCACAGACCATTAGAAAATGAGCCCCCTTTTCCAGATAATATCCTAAATCAGCTCAGCACCACTCCCGGGGTCTTGGAACTAGCCGTGAAGATGTCAACAGCCACATCTTCACAGATCTAACTGAAAATATTATAAATCGTTAGATCCTGTATATATGAAATAAAGTTGGCCACTAGCCATTATTTAAAAATACAGAAAGGATAGCTTCCTTCCCTCACTCCAAAAGTTCACAGCTAGGCTGTTTTTACATGTGTACCTAAAGTTTCTAGGAAAATAAATACTCTCAAGAAAAATATCTCAAGAAAATTTTAAGTTAATTTATTGGTCACGATTGTAATTTTAATGGAATTTTTCAATTCATATATGATTTTCAATTACACATTATACTGGATTAATCATGAGTACTAAATGCATTTTAATTGTGGAACACTGGATTAATTATGGTTACTTATGCCATTATAATTGTAGAATAGTGAGTTTCTTTAGACCAACACCAGTGTAGTGATCATATAAAAGTGTGGAGTCTCCAGTAGGACAGGCAGTTTAAAGCCGTTTGTGAACATGGAGGCTAGTGTGGCATTTTGGGCAACTGTGATGAGCATCCTGACAGATGTCCATACAGAACGGGATCAGACAGCATCCAAACACGAAGCTGAGAAATAAAAGATAGAAACAAATTTGACTGGAACACTCCTAGCAAGCAGGCATATCTCAATAAAATGTTTGATATTTTTATTATTCACCGTGTATGCCTATGTCTGATTTCAGCATTTGAAAAGTTTCAGTTATGCATTCATTGGTGCATGTGAATATCCAATCCTCATTCTTTCTCACCAAATATCAGTTAAAGTCTGGTTTGTTAGACAATCAGAAACCAAGAAACCAAAACAAATGCAAATTAACCTGCTAATAATGTTTTAAGCTTTGTTGATCTGAGGGTTAATCATACTATAGAAGTTCCAAATTCCAAGCAAAAAAAGCAGATTTGTATAACTTACCCAAATATGATGAGTGTTAAACATACCACCCATGTAAGAGCCCCAGGCTTATAAATCACAGTAGTTGTGACTCTCTCCCTACAATTGGTGCAGGTTGTTAAGCAAGGTTCTGGACCCAGATTCCCACTGCTTATGACAGGTTGCTGATCTGTGAAGGAAACAATAAATTTAAATAAGACATCGAATAATATCACCTGAAAAAATATATTTTAAAATAATATTAGGCAACTTACTGACAACGTATTGAGGCTGTTGGACTTGAACCTGTTGGAATTGAGGCTGTTGGGCTTGAACCTGTTGGACTTGAACCTGTTGGAACTGAGGCTGTTGGAATGGAACCTGGTTCATTTGAGGTTGAGGGAAGGCTTGAA
>JAODJW010000094.1:25762306-25784488 GCA_026777045.1 Hyperopisus bebe
GGAAACAGCTGTACCAAGAAAAAGAGCAGCATAAAAGGAATGAGAAGCTTTATATTTCCTGCATCCAATCATTTATCTGACAGGGCGGTGCGAGCATGGAGTCCCAGGAAGCACAGGGCCATCTGGTGGGCAGGATTCTGCTAATCCGCTAATTAGCAAAGCTAACTTTTTCATTTGCAGATTAGCATTTTCTCTACTTTTGAAAACCGTTACTGGAGCAATTAGCTTCCGCCATATTTAGTTTCATTAACGGTAAATCAGCTAATATTTTAATAGTCAAAAATTATTGTTTAGGATTGTAAATCCTAAAATGACACATATTTATTTTTGGCTCTTGTGAGCATGTCTGCAACCCTCTTTCTAGCATGCTGTTGGCTGACTAGGTGTGAACACAAAATGTGCCTGGTCGATGCAGTAGCAGCTGTCCTTCTGCAGTTCAGTTGACTTATGACGTTACAGTCATAAAGACTGATTTATACTTCTGCATCGAATCGACACCATAGGTATGGCATAACCGGGTACCCTATGTCATAGCCTGATGTTCACCTTCCCATAAATGTACCTACACATTGCTGCGATGCAGACTACAATACCTGTAACTGGTATGTTTGAATTCGCTTTAGTGCACTGGCATAAAAGTTTTATATGATTACCCTGATTATAAAGTGTGCACCAGATATGGCTTAGAATGAACTTGGAATGCATCGCTTCTAACATGTTGCCATTTATAAAATCCAATTTATCGATATATAATTATAATATTATAATTTTATAATATGTAAACTAAATTCTCACTATTTGCACTAATAGAGGGGCAAATGTATAAAGTAAAAATGGAACATTAATTTTTTAATTGCTGCCTGCTGAGAACCAAATAAAATCAAATGATGTGTATCATATAGAATTGCATAGCATTTTTTTTGCATTGGAACGTATTGCATTGAATCATATTGTATCAAATCACACTGTATCAAATCACACCACAATCGCAATAGGGGTAAACCAGTGCAAGTATAAATGCTCACAACAGCATAGGCCACTTGCATAGGCTGCATCGTGTAACCCACATGTTGGGCATGCAGGAAAAAAAGGGGCACTTTAATTTAGCTCAGCATATATGGGGTTAATTTAACTCCAAGGCCAGCTTCGGACCAGCAAGCAAGTATGTCTGGCCAATAGGGGCTCACAGTGATTCCCCGCCCTTATTGAACCACGATAGAGAAGCCATTTTTTCCCCCCAAAGCTGGCAGAGTACTGTAGCAGTGCGGCATATATATCTGTACAGGGAAATAAGTTTTAAAAAATAGGGGAAAAAAAACCTGCCCACCCGACAATTCTAGCCTAAAACTCCTGGTTTTGGGAGGTGGAGAGAAGACCAGAGAGGCTGTGATTATATTAGTGGACGATAAGCTCATTTAAATGACAGTCGTTTTTGCTCCAGTTTCTTCAGCTGATATGGTGGAACGCTGAATGTCGCTGAGGTATGGGATTGTAATTTTAAAAGCTGAGTTTATCGTTAATAAAATGAGCAGAATGTTTCTCTATGTTGAATTTAATTTTGTCTTGTGGGAAGACAGATGTGCACTGTTTCTTGGGCATATGTGTTTAGTACAGTATATGCTTTTCTTGTTTTGTCCGGTTCATTTTGTGTTTAAATGCTAAAAAAAAACATATTTTGGTGTAATTTTTTTGGGGGCGGGAACCAATGAATTGGTTTTCCATTATTTCTTATGGGGAAAATTCGATCAGAACTCGAACTTTGAAGATTCGATCCGGAGTTCTGAACGGATTAAGTTCGAATTCTGAGGCCTAGAATCGTTTTAATAGTCGATGACAATATATAGTCGTTAGTTGCAGCTATACTTTTGAAAACATCATTGAGATGCTTACAGCTCCAATCCTTGGTTTTGCTAACTCTAACTTCTTTATGTTCTTCATACAGATGCTAGCACCACTGGGTTAGGTGCTGCCCTCTACCAGGAGCAGGATGGACAGAAGCGGGTAATTGCTTATGCCAGTAGAGGTCTTACCCATAGTGAGGCTAAGTACCCTGTGCATAAATTAGAATTTCTTGCTCTGAAATAGGCTGTCGTGGATACATTTTGTGACTACCTTTATGGAAACACTTTTACAATAGTAACAGATAGCAATCCGCTTACACGCATTTTAACATTGGCGAAGTTGGATGCTACAAGTTATCGGTGGCTCTCGTCACTTTCCACTTTTTCATTTAGCCTGCAGTATAGAGCGGGGAGACAAAATTTGGATGCGGATGGATTATCCAGAAGGCCTCATGGAGAGTCAATAGATGATCCTATGTCTCAGAAGGAGCATGAGCGCATTGAGAAGTTCACTCTTGCTCATTTAGGTGAACTGCCTGAACAAGGTTCAGCTCAGGTGGTCAAAGCTGTGTGTGAAAAGCATCTAGTAGCAAAGAGGGTTGTTGCTGCTTTAGTGGAATCACTTGCCCTTCATCCAAAAGCCATTCCTGAACTGTCATGAAGTGCCAGACCTTCCCTTATTTTTGAGGGAATGGAACTAATTAGAATTAAGAGAGAACATTATAGACGCAGAAAAGAAGGGAGCCGGACAACTTATCAGCTTGTGCTGCCCACGGAGCGTAGGCTTGTCATCCTACAATGCCTTCATGATGAGATGGGGCACATGGGCATTGAATGCACGCTCGAGCTGACCAGATCCCGATTTTACTGGCCAAGAATGGCTATTGAAGTTGAGAAGAAAGTGCAGACGTGCGAGAGGTGTACTAGGAGGAAGGCCATGCCTGACAAGGCTGCACCTCTAGTTAACATTCAAACAATCATGCCTCTCGAATTAGTCTGCATGGACTTTCTTTCTATCGAGCCTGACCGAAAGAACGTGAATGATGTTTTAATAATCACTGATCACTTCACGAAGTATCTATTGGCAGTGCCAACGTCTAACCAAAAAGCCCATACTGTTGCCAAGCACTTATGGGATACTTTTGTATTGCACTACAGATTCCCTGAACGATTACACAATGATCAAAGAACTGATTTTGAATCACGTGTAATTAAAGAACTTTGCTCTTTGGCCGGAATCCAGAAATGCAGAACAACTCATCATCTGAGAAGTAACCCAGTAGAGAGGTTTAATAGGACATTATTGAACATGCTCAGAACTCTGAAGGATAAGGAAAAATCATGTTGGACTGAGCATGTCAAAGCCCTTGTCCATGCATACAATTGTACCCGGAATGACACTACTGGTTTTACTCCTTATGAGTTGATATTTGGGAGGAAACCTAGATTGCCAGTTGACATTGCTTTCGGGCTACCCATAGGAGCTGATCAGAAACCTTCCCATTCACAGTATGTGACAGCTCTTAAGTCTCGCCTTGAAGAGAGTTTATAGACTTGCTATACAGGAGGCCAGGAAGTCTGCACATAGAAACAAAGTGAGGTTTGACAAACTGGTCCTTGAGTCCACTCTTGATGTGGGAGAGTCCTTGTGAGAAATATTCAGCTTAGGGGGAAGCACAAGCTCTCTGACAAGTGGGAGAAAGATGTTTATGTGGTGGTTAAGTGTGCTGGTGAACTCCCAGTTTACACTGTAAAACCCGAGAACAAAGAAGGCCCTCTTCGCACGTTGCATCTAGACTTGTTACTTCCATGTGGGTTCTTACCTGCAACAGTTGAGAGAGAGTCTACCTCACTACCAGTGAGACCACGAAGGCCCAACACCCGCAAGCACCCTTCTGAGGGAGAAAATGTGAGTGATGTAGAAGAGGAGGAGTTATTTCCTTTTCACTGTGTGGGTGTTCCTCAGTCACAGGGCATCACTAAAATTGTCCGTGTCTATGACACAATTCCCCATGAGACCAGACCTAAGGGAGGTAGATCAAATGATTCAAATGTGTCTTTGATGATGCATTCAGATGGACAGTCCAACCTACCTGCAGGAGATCCTGAGGGCGATAAAGTCTCAGATTTACCCAGACAACAGCAGGCTATGTCTCTACCTGTTGATGAGTGTCCCATAGAAGTCCATCAGAAAGTGATTATTCAGTCTGGTGTACCACAGCTTGAAGAACAAACTGTGAACTTGGAGGATGAAGAGAAACAGACAGACTTTGGGGATGAACATGGAATTGAGGGAATTCTACCTGGTGGGCTGAGGGAGATTGATGCAGAGGCTGAACATCTTGTGAGGCAATCAGATAGTAACAGGGTGCCATCTCGCAGACTTCATTACCCAGAATTAGGAAATGCCCTAATATTGGTGATGGCGTCATTGTTTCAAGGCTTGAACAATGCCATAGTGAATTCTCTCATAGGCAGTGCTAGTAGAGAATTCACCTCGAACACAACCCGGCCTGATGCACCTATAGTCTGCCAACCCATTAGATGTGTCCCGGGACTGCACACCTTTAATATGGGAGGGTGTAACCCACATGTTGGGTGTGCCGGAAAAAAAGGTGCACATTAATTTAGCTCCAAGGCTAGCTTCACGCCAGCAAGCAAGCCCTGGCCAATAGGGGCTCACAATGATTCCCCACCCTTATGGAACCGCGATAGAGAAGCCATTTTTTCCCAAAGCTGGCAGAGTGCTGTAGCAGTGTGGTATATATACCTGTACAGGGAAATAAGTTGTAAAAAAACAGGAAAAAAAAACCTTCCCACCCAACAATTCTAGCCTAAAACTCCTGGTTTTGGGTAGTGGAGAGAAGACCAAAGAGGTTGTGATTATATTAGTGGGCGATAAGCTCATTTAAATGACAGTCGTTTTCGCTCCAGTTTCTTCAGCTGATATGCTGGAACGCTGAATGCCGCTGAGGTATGGGATTGTAATTTTAAAAGCTGAGTTTATCATTAATAGAATGAGCATTGCGCCGCTGCACCACGTGTGTGTGTGCCCTGCTACAATCGTAAGTTCTGCGTAGGCTCGCTGCAGTAGTTTAAATCAGCCTTAACAGTGTCAGCAGCAGTGTATGTTATTTTTGTCAGTTTACTGAGTCTAAAAGTTTACAGTAAATCTGTATGTGGATTGTTGACTGTAAATTAATGTTTGATTTCATTTATTCATTAAATTATTTGTGTAAACCTTGATCATCATTTGATCCTGGCATGCTGTACTTTTTTGGAAAACTCTGTCTAAGCCACAAATCAAAATTTCAGCTCTCTAACCAAAGTGAAATGAAATTCATATAGTAAAAATTAGCAGTCATCATAAACTTCCACTAAAACTTTTAGTGGTTTATCAGTTTAGGGTTATCAAATTAAATTTGTGCACAGGGCACAAGGGAGCAGAGCATACTGGGCAAGATGAGTTTAATGTTTACCAAAGAAAATCTGAAAATAACCATAATATATACTAAAAAAGGCAATATAATCAGTTTATGGCAATTTACCTTTATTGGTAGTTTAGTTGTGAAATATGAAATGTTGAAAGTGTCCTATGATGATGCCAAGTGGAAAGTCATTAACCTGTTGTGTACAACCACCCATCCTGCTACTAATGTTTAGATGCAGGAGATTTTCCTCTGGGATCAATAAAATTCATCTAATCTAATATGAGAGATTGTATGACTGTGCTTAATTATTTACCTGTGTTTGCAATGGGTGTGGCATAGGTAGGCAGTTCTAAATAATATGGGTGTCTACATAATGTGTACTATATGGACAAAATTATTGGGACACCTGGCCATTATACCTACAGGAACCTTTATGACATCCCATTCAAAATCCACAGGCATCATTATGAAATAGCTATAACAGCTGCCACTGTTCCACAAGATTTTGGAGTGTCTGTGGGAATTTTTGCCATTCATCCAAAAGAGTATTTCTGAGTATTATACCTCCTCTGCCAAATTTACAGTTTTCCTGGCATCCACCAAACCCTGACTAGTTCATCAGTCTGCCAGACAGAGAAGTGTGATTTGTCACTCTGCATAACACGTATCAACTGCTCCAGAGTCCAGTGGTAGTGTGCTTTACACCACTCCAACCGATTCTTTCATTGCGCTTGGTGAAGTGAGGCTTGCATGCAGCTGCTCGGACATGGAAGCTCATTCCATGATGCTCCCGGCGCACAGTTTTTGTGCTGAAGTTAATGCCAGACGTAATTTGGAACTCTGCAGTTATTTTAGGCACTATGTGCCTCAGCACTCAGTGGCCCTGCTCTGTCACTTTATGTGATCTGCCACTTCCTTGCTGAGTTTCTGTTGTTTCTAAGCGCTTTCACTTTATACCACTTGCAGTATCTAGCAGAGAAATTTCACAAACTGACTTATTGCAAAGGTGGCATCCTATGACAGTACTACGCTTGAATTCACTGAGTTCTTCAGAACAACCTATTCTTTCAGAAATGTTTGTAAACCTGACTGCATGGTGCTTCATTTTATACACCAGTGGAAATAGGTTTGAATGAAAAACCTGAATTTAATGATTAAGAGGTGTGTCCCAGTACTTTTGTCCATATAATGTACTTTTGCTAGATAAGGTAGCTCTTATAGTGATGACACAATGAAGCTTTGTGAAGCACTGAGGCTTTCCAGCCAAACGATTCATTACCCTCATTCATCACAGTGTTCATTAGTGACACCTACTAGTGAATATAGTGATGGCAAAAATGGGGCTTCAGAGAATGAAAGAATATTTAAACAACTAAGTTGGTAACAATTTTGGTAAAATTATATATTATATAAAGCTCTCAAATTATTGCTTCACTAAATCTTCTAGTGGCCACATAGTGCTCAATGTGCACTGTCTTGGAGAAACATGCAAAAACACAGTGCATGTGCTATTAGTAAAGGCATATTCAATAAACACTGACTTAATGTCACTGGATCTGTTTTCTTGTCAAAAGCATACAGTGATATTGAAGATTTTACACAATTTTTGTTATTTTATACTTTTCTAAAATGATGGTTTGTCAAATATTTTATACATACGTCATCCATCTGGTAACATTCAATGTGAAAAACATAAAATGTGCAGAAATCCACCGGCAGGTGCTGTCCTGTCCATCTCGAGCGGAGCATCCATCCAACCATGCCCAGTCAGTCCCTGCTCCATCTAATCTGAATACTAGGCAAACCTGTAGCTCATTAAGCTGGTTAATTAAACCGCAGTCTGTGAGTAACCTCCCCACCTGCTTTGGTGTTACTGTAAATGGTTACATAGCATTATTTCCTGCTCCAGTTTAGATTACTTAGGAAGTTAACCGTCTTTGTGAACATTTTGTTTTCACAGTCTAAATGCTATTGTTTCTGTCTTTTCTGTTTAACTTAAATGCCTCTTTTCTCTTTTTGTAAAATTTCACTTTTTGTCATGCCACCTTTTCTTCCAGATTTGTATTATCCAATTTCCTTTGGCTTTGGTGTTTTCCCAGATGTGTGTGTACAGTACATGCTCTTTTTTTGGTAATAGTATTTGGCTGATACTGCCCACCAGAACAGCCATAGAATAAAAATACAAACTATCTTCATTTGAATTTCAATGCAGCCTCTTGACGTACCTGCTGCTGTGACAACTAACTCATGAGGATTTGTACAGTATCGGGAATGTTCACTTAGTCAGAGAGTCATAATGAAGACAGGAAAACAGCATAAAGCGTAACACAGCGTACCTGATTGCATGGCAGCTGGCTGTGTGTAAGGTGGTGGTGGTGGAAATGCGTTGGCAGGAAAATCCAGCTTCAGAATTAAAAGTAAGGTCAAAAAGCAAGAACTTCAGCTAAGACATCATATTATTCAGTATAATCTTCATCACTCATAGGAGTATCTGGAATTTCATAATCCACGTTAAAATAAAAAAGCATTGTAAACAGCAATAATAATTGATAGATTATGGGAGACCTTTCCTAGTTTGAGTGATCTCCAAACAGCACACATACAAGTTTTAGTCCTGCGTACTCAATAAGCAAAATTACTAAAACAATCAAAAATTACTATTTGCAGAAATATATATCTAAAAACAGGGTTGAAAAGAAGTCTGCATGACAGTCATAATACCAAACTTAGTCATAGCTACTGTAAGTCTATGTAGATTATGAGGTTTCTATTAGAAAAAATTCAGTAAGTGAAAAAAATGCTAAAAATGAATGTATAGATCATAACATGTTAATTTATTAACAAAGTCAGATGCATTTCAGTTTAACAGTCCAGCTGTTTTATAATAATGCTATTTTTAGAATTTAAGTGCTACATTTGACATGTTATAGCTACAGTAATAGCACAATTCTTACCTGTTAAAGAGGAATGACAGACACAGAGTGACAAATGGAGAGACTGTTCAGTAAACCCTGTTCTTGCTCCTGCAAAAATCCAGCTGAACCACATTATATAGATAACAACCTGATCATTTTTTCTTATATCAACAGTAAACAGGATTTGTCCAGATTTTCTTCAGCTGCCTAATTTTTTTGCAATTTCAGGTATGCAGCATCAGCCTGGAAGGCAGAACATCACCTATTAAAAAATATATAGATCTGTATGGTTCTGAAACAGCATTGACAGTAATAGTGATATTTAAAAAATTAAATATCAATATTGTGTTAATAATACATATGTGACATATCACCGGTAACTATCTGATTCGCTCCAACATAGTAAGTGGCTTTATTGCTTCTTAATTAATGCTGATTTTCACCAGTATTTAATTTGTAAACTGGTACTGGAGGTACCGGAGCTCATAAAGAGCACAGAGGCCAACTGCAACTATCATTATATGAGGAGGTAGAGTGCACAGGCTTTGAGTGATGTCACACACACAACTATAATGCACTATTAACTACTTAAACACATAACAAGGCAATATTTTCTAGCGACACCTGTTAGTTAAATCACACCGAAAGACAGACTTACCCTATTAAATGACTTTAATGGTCAAGAAGTAAACTTCATCTATTTTAGTGTCCAAAAAATTGTTTTTTCTGTCTGTGCGTGGTGCAGTTTTTCCCTTTCAAATCAAAAGTTAGATACACATTACTGTAATCTAATGAAATGGTATTTTGGTGTAGCCTTGGTCCACTCTGACCTGAAATATATCATTTAACATATTTTGTGTTTATGTGCAACCATATTTATATCACCAAATCAGTGAGATGAGTACAGAGCCCCTTAGGTGTCATGGCAGAAAAAAATTCTACTATCTTGTAGTAATTATTGCTCTCAGATTGGTAATTTCTGAGCTGGAGTTACTAACTCGTGTTCTCTAGGTACTACATGCTCTCGAATTGATATGCATTGAACATGCATTTTTTAGCTGTCTTTTCATTGTCTATGTAGTGTAATTGCTTGATCACAGAGTACATTTTGCTTTTAGCAAGCTAGCCCACTCTTCCTTTTTCTAAAATGTTTGTCTCTGAGGGGTTGGGCTACTCATTTGCACTGGCAGAAAAGCTGGGGGCTCATGCAGCTTTGGGACAGTACAGGGACAGCTGGTCCCAGAGGACGACAACAATCCTGTCCCTGATCCTGTCTGGAATACAACGTCTCCCAGTCTCCCCAGCACCTCGCATTGCCCCTGCCAGCTGTCGGCCAGGTTAGGCGAAAGTCCCTTTTTCCTACCTGGGTCAAAAATCCAGACCAGATCACTTCTGCCAGGCACTTGCCACTGCCAGGTGGACAGACCTCAACCACTGCCGCAGGGCCATCTTGGGGTGTGTCAAGATGGCAATTCCACAATGAGTCCGATATCTGGGTAGACTCCACAGGCTGACATTACTAAAGCCATAGGCAGTGGCTGTTCAGGAGCCAGATTAGTGATGTGCGGTCAGTTAGGAGGAGGTACCGGCCCGCAGAGGTAAGAGCGGAAATGTGACCGACCAGTGACCACCACCAGCAGCCTCATTGCACAGTAATTCCACTCAGGTCAGCTCAAACAGTGACTACGGTAGTCGTCAACCTGCTACTCCTCTAAGTGTTATTGTGCCAGGATGACCTTGATGGTAGTGTGGCTAGGGTAGGGTAGGGTTGCTGGGGTAAGCCAGTCCCCCAAATTTAAATGCTGTGTCCCTTGTCCTGTGCAGCTGTTTGACTTCGCTATTCATCCACGGTTTTTTCATTTGGGTACACCCTGATCCTTTTGTTGACAGTTATATTATCCATGCTACATTATCTATTCAGTTGTCTCTTAAGTTCCCCAATTCTGTGATTACCTCTGCTCATCCACCAGTTCTCATTCCCAACAGACCTGACCCCACTGGCTCTCTGGTGGTTTTGACCCCTCCGGGGATGATAATAGTTGGTAGACTAGACAGTGCGGCAATAGGACAAATAGAGAATAATTTTGCTTATTTTCTCTATACTGCCCCCATATTATGGAGTCTTACCAGCACAATGAATATGTAATGAAAATAAGTATAAAGACTGGTTGCTGGTGCTCTGACTCTGTCAGGCAGTCTTGTGACCATCCATGCTGAAAGTATACTCAGTATAAAACAGTATTAAGAGGGGATGGGAAAATAGACACCATAATACTAAAAGAATGCTGATGGCACTTTGCATTGTGGGATATTATGGGTGCTTGAATCTTTACCTGCCGTCTGTGTTTCATGTGCCATTTACCCTGTTATGGTGTATTGCCAGGCTTTCTATTTTACAGTACAGGCCTTATTGTCCTCTTGTCTTGAACTGGGTCTAATATTGTTTGGAAATTGAAACCCACAGGAGTGTTCTGTCACTGCAACAAATGGTGAAAGAAGTTTGGTTTCTATATACGGTACTTAGTTCAGGCAGTCATAGTTATTTTTATTAAAAGACACATTAATGAATCCTACTGTATACTCCTCTTTGTTGTTTAATGCTCTTGACTGTCTTGTGAAGTGAGGGTTGGAAAAATAATTTTTCACTGATATGATTTATTGGAATTAGCACTGTGGTACACTAAATAATGAAATAATTATCCATTTTCTGTACCTGCTTATCCAATTCAAGGTTAGAGAACCTATCCTGGAAGTAATGGGTGCAAGGCAGGGAAAAACCCAGGATGAGGCTGAAACCCATTGCAGGGCAGACAAACCATTCACTGTTATGAACATTTTGATAACTCCAATTTACCTTAGCATGTTTTTGGACTGTTGAGGGGACACTGCAGTCCCTGGAGGAAACCCCGTGATGATATAGGGAGAGCATGCAAAGTCCAAAGACACTGAGCTGGGATGGAGACTCAAACCTCAATCCTAGAGGTATGAGGCAACAGTGCTAACCATAGTATTACAGCACCACCCCAAATGTTATACCTAAAAATGTACCGTTTAGCACTGTATCTAAATCATATAAATAAATATAAATGCTAAATATGAAATCTAAATGTTAAATCAATGTAATACATCTAAATCCTAAAGGCATTTACATATAATGATAAAAACATTATAGCAATAATGAACTACGAAAATGGTGATAAAAAGGTAAAAAAAAACACCAAACAATATCAGAAAGATATAATTTTATATAACATATGGTATGTTAACATATGGTAATTTTTGTATATAAAATAAATGGCCGACAGATTGCGATTGTAAGTCAATTTTTGTTTTATAATGTTCTTCGGATTAATATTTCTATAATGACCTGTATTATTTTTCCTTCTTTACAAAGACAAGTATTTTCAACTACCAGGTGTTTCTGGTTAGTGTTTTTTGCATGAATACTCCAGGGATGGATATTAAAGGGTTGAAAAATACTTCACAGCAAACAATATTGTAGACACTTCCATTTAAATGCATAGGAGCACTTTGGTTCTTGGACGGATTATCAAAATCTCTTTTTTTGTAACCCCTTCTAATTTTCACCCAGCAATTGTGAATTACTCTTGGTTTATATCAAATACAGAAACTTTTTTGAAACCTTATTGTGATTTGGAATTACATTGTTATTAAAAATATAGATTTTCATTTCAATTTTTAGCATCATGTTTCACATCTTTGTTAATTATTTTCTTTTAAGAGTGTCCTACAGCACAAATATTATCACCTGATGAAATAGCTTCGATGTAGTTAGCTACTTTTTCTCTGTAGCTTGTAGTGCTGCTAACTACTATATTAAAACAGTAGCGTGACTGTAGCTTAGCTACTTTAAATCATAAGTAGCTTGTAAGCTACCATTTAAAAGTAGCTTCCCCAACACTGCTAAATTCCATCATCTGCAGCTCCTATCACAAGTGTAGGGAGACCCTAGCTTTGAATTCGGAAAGGGGGGGCTATGGTCCTTTTTTGCCTCAGGGCCCAGTATAGAGTTGTTTCGCCACTGATTGGAAGCAATAGCAAACAGTGCCTTTGGGTTTTTTTTTCTTTCAGACAGTGAAACAAACGTGAAGTAAAACATTGACATATACACTATAGGCCCCACCCTCAGATTAAAAAAAAAATAAACAGTGCACTGCTTTGTTAAACCATTAAGGCAAGAGAATCTGTGTGGCTCAGTGGGCTAAGCCTGTGTGCTTGTAATCAGAAGGTTTGTGGTTCAAACCCAGCCTCAACATGTCTATAGGTCTTTGAGCAAGGCCCTTAACACCCCCCCGTTCTCTGGGTGCTGCTATGTGTGGCTGCCCTTCCTGGATGACTTAAAAAAAATGAGCAAGTTGAGGGAGGCATAAAGATAGTTTCCCCATGGGATCAGCTAAGTATTGATTATGATTATTAAAAGAAATGTAACTGACTGGTGTCCAATAGCTTGTAGTAACACATTTTTTAGCCACAAAGGCTGAAACTATTGGTTTTGAAAAAGACATGTCTGAAAAAGACATGTCAGGTCTGTCGTTAGTGCATTGACACAAAGACTTTGAGAACCACTGGGTTAACACTAGGTAAAAGACGAGAAGAAACAAAACCACAAAAAGGATTTTCCAGTTAAGAACACCAACCGGTTTCTTTTTTGCCTCCAGCACTTGCATTGTTCAGGAATTGTACATACATGAAACTTTGTACATACATGAAATTTTTTGCTATAAGAAGCTAACGAAACCAGCCCGCATGCATTTCTTTCACATAATAACTATAGTCTTACTTCCATTTTTGCAAAACACTTTTACAGAATTTAGTGGATATTTACAGCCTCTTGCAGACTCTTCCTTCTGATAGGATGATTTTTAACACTTTATCAGTACTGATGAAGGAAAGAGAGGAGCAGCATCCAATGTTAAAGAGAGATCAATAATGTCACAGCCCTTTTCCACTATACAAGCATTTCAAAGAGAATTATGTGAATTAATTTCCTAAAATTATCAGAGACATAATTTCTACAGGGGTGGTATGGTGGCTCAGTGGTTAGTGCTGTCATCTCCCGCCTTTGGTCTTTGCTCATGTCGCAGTTGGAGATGCTTTGATTTGTGGAGGATGTGTTGTGTGCTCAGTCTGTTAATCAATTATCCACTTGAAGGCACCTTATTTAAGGCTTTGGTGCCCAGTGGGGGGCATTCCCTGATTTGTTGGCGTTGATACTGCCCACTTCCAGGTTGCCCCATTTCTTTCGACTAATTGCCAGCGGTTAGTGCGACGCTGTAACTCTGATTAAAGGCACCGTACACACCATCTCTTTCCCAGTGTTCCCAGGGTTATTTTAGCGTGTGTTTAGAACTGGCGGATGTGGGGTTAGTGTATCGGGGGGCTGGCGTTTTGTGAGTGAGCTGTGTGGCTTTCTTTTGGATTGAAGTGAGTTGCCTGGTTTTGTTTTACGAAGCCCTTATGCCTTGACCGTCTATTCCCCACTGTATCTAGCTTCTAGCTCCTATTTGGTGTCATTGGAATGAAGCTTTTGTGCTTTGTTGTGTTTTTAGAGTTTGTGTAATAAAAGTATTATGTTGAGTGGTATTGAGTCACCTGCCTGGTTGCCTTATTGTGTTACAGGAGGATTAGTCATTTCCTTGAGTGAAATTCGCAAGGTGGCGTAGTCTGGCATGTTACCTCTCCTTTTGGGGCGGTAAAAAGGATGAATGGCATTTAACAAGTAGGAAAAATAGAGACTTCCTTATCAGGGCTGGTTCTAGGCAGGGGCACGGGGGGGGGCAATGCCCCACCAAATGCTCCGCCTGCCCCACTAAACGCCAAAGATTCTACATAGGCGGAGCTTTAATTAGCTTTGCAAATGCCAAATAGGGACATTGTAAACCACTTAACATGAAAAAGCTAAATGTGGTTTAATGTACCCAAACAGCGACCAAAATCAAATTCGTATGAGCAGGTCATGACAGTACCCTCCCACCCAAAGGTGCGCACTCTGGGCACATCTCAGGGGAGGCGAAGGATGAGACAAAACCGGAAAGATGACCTGGAAAACAAGACCAAGAACATCAATGAGAAGCCAGGAACAGAATGGACACAGAACAGGCACAGGGACAGGAAGTAAGACAGGACCTGACACAAAACAGGGAACGCAGACAGGTAGAGCAGGAAAGGAGATATAGAGAGCACAGAGAACGGAGGAACAAAAGGACCAGGAGTGAACAGAGGGGACACCGAGGGACAAACATAAGAAATTTACAAACGAGAGGAGGCCATTTGGCCCATCAAGCTCCACTGGGGAGAAATGAGGAGCAGACATAGGAGGGACGAAGAAAGGAGGTGGAAAAACAAAGGCCAGAGGACAATGGGGAGCCTGAGGGAACCGCAGCAGGCAAGGAGTGACAGCGGGAGGGGCCACAGGCGACCGTGAATATGGCGCTGAAGGGTACCTCGCAGGGGGCGAGGAGGTAGGTGGAGGGACCAGTGGAGCAGCTGAGGAGGAAGTCGGAGGGGGCACCAGGAGAGGCAAGGAGGGAGACAGAGGGGACCACAGCGCAGGTGAGGAGGGAGGAACAGTCGCAGCAGGCAATGGCGCAGCCACAGCCAGGAAAGGCGTAGTCGACTGATGAGCCATAGTGGGGGGGATCCGCAGGCAACTGATGAACCGAGGCGGGGGAACCCGCAGGTGACTTAAAAGGCGGCGGAGGCGGGACCAAAGGCGACTGACAAGTCCTTGGAGGGGCACCTGCAGGTGACAGCCGAACAGGAGCCGGAGGACCCGCAGGCACCCCCTGAGCCCTAGCCAAGGCGAGCCAGGGGGCAGAGAGGGCAGGACCTTGCCCCTGCGCCTACGTCTTCTCCCATTTCGGGACACTGACAGGTGGGGCAGAGGAACCTCAGGCAGAGCCAGAGCTAGAGTGTCAGACATGGGCAGAGCTGGAGCATCAAGTGCGGGTGAAGCCAGAGCATCAGGTGTGTGTGGCAGGCGGCGCCGGGGCCGGAACATCAGGCACATGCGGCAGGCAGCACCGGGGCCAGAGCATCAGGTGGCGCCGGGACCTCGGGCGGAGGCAGAGGCCCAACAGGAGCCTTGGGCAGAGCCGAAGGCGTAGCCAGGGCTTCAACCTCGCTGGACGGTGCATAAGCTGCTGGGACCGGAGCTTCCAAGGGAGGCAACGCAGCAGCTGGGACCGGAGCCCCACAGGACAGCCGCATTGCAGATACCACAGGGGGCACTGCAGGAACCTCGGACACAGCGGGAGCCTCTGTGGACAGCAACGCAGCAGGGGCTTCTGAGGGTTGTGCGTCAGCCGCCGGGACTAGAGAGTCAAGAACATCAGGTAAAGGTGGGTCAGGAACATTAAGCAAAGGCGGGTCAGGCAAACAAAGAACATGCTGTTCAGGCAGCACAGGAACAGGCTGGTCAGGCACACAAGGCACAGGCACCATGGGGGGGGGGGTGCATCGACCAGCGGTGCAGCAGGGACCTCAGGCGGCAGTGTAGGAACCACCAGCTCAGGACCAGCAGGAGACGCCGCAGGAACCTCCAGCTCCAGAACAGAAGGGGGCACCGCAGGAACCGCTGGCTCCGGAACAGCAGGAGCCGGAGCGTCAGCCGTTGGGATTGTACTCACCAGGGCCATGGTTAGTTCCTGTACCGCAAGCACGTTCCTTTTACCGACCTATGGGACTCGCAGGATGGCATCCCACACTGACCTGGCCCCTTTAAGAGCCAGGCATGTTTTCCGGAAGGCGCAGCGGTGATGGCTGTGCGGTGGTGATGTGCACTTTGGGCACTTCTACCTAAGAAGCGACGTTGGTGGCATCCCGGGAGAACACCGCTGGGTTAAGGATCGGGAGGGGTTCCTCCCGATATCCAACGGGGTCAGAAGCAATGAGGGAGACGGCCCCCAGGAAGATCGTTGGATCCTCTCCTGGGGCCTCATGTATAATGACGTGCGTAGAATTCACACTAAGACATGCCGGACAAAACTAGGAATGTGCGTAAGCAAGAAAAAAATCCAGATGCATAAAACTGTGCGTAAGCACAGATCTACGCACATTCCCTTTATAAATCCCAATGAGCGTGAAATTTTACGCACGTGAACGAGCCCACAGCCACCCCACCGACTCGCCCATAATTATGTATATTTGCATATGTAAATCTGTATAAATGCCTGCTTTTTTCTATGTTTTTCTTAAACAATAATGGATAAACCACGTGGGAAAAAGAAGTATTTCAGCGAGTGCAAAGTGGAGGTCATGTTAACAGAAATCGAGAGAAGAAAAATTATATTATTTTGTGGTTTAAGTGGCATCAGCAATAAACGAAAGTTGACGGAGTGGCACAGCGTGGCGGAGTCAGTTAAAAGTCAGACACACTGGCACAAAACTAATGTTTTATGTTAAACATGGGGTGATCCAGATGAATAATTATAAATTGTGATACGTTCCCCTCAGATTTAATGGCGGCGACGCCCATGCATTAATGAGAAGCATGTTCCAATCGCACATAATTTGTACATTAATAGAGTGATAAAGTGCTTTCTATTTACATAAGCATAAGCAAATTCGTTCTCTGAAGGTGACTTTATAGCAATGTGTGCGCAGTCGATAGCTTAAATGCGCTGTCAAGAGCATGCCAAACCAACAGGCGGCATTATAACTCTAACCGTACTGCCATGTTAGCCAATCAGAAGCCTAATTGCCAGTCCTGTTGAAAACCATGGCGCACATTATAACGCCTGTGTTGATCAATATAATGCGAGAGTGACTCACCATTTGCCTGTACACATGTAAGTCCTGTCAGCAAGGTTAACACAAGCACTATTTTGGCTAAGTCCGCCATTGCTCAAACTCGTCTAATGTATACAGCAAACAGCGCACGCTCTGACGTTAAACAAAGTGGACAACGGTGCACAATCTGACATTTCGAGCCAAAAGCTCCGTTTTCCCTGTCTACATGTCGACGCTGAAAACAGAGCTTCTTAAAATCTTCACCCTGGGTGGAGTTTTGCAAAAGCTCCGTTTTCAGTGACCTAAAACGTCGTTTACGTGTGGACAAAAGCCCAAGACGTATTGAAAAAGGTATGTTTTAAAAAATACCCGTGTATGTGTGGACAAGGCATATGTTACGTTAAGCGTTTTCCTCTCCGTTGATGCCCATTATAAGAAAAAAGAAAGCATTAAAAAGACAATAATAAATATTATTTCATTTTTTAAATTATTATTTGCAGATGCACTCTTCTGACTACAGGAACCTCTGAGTAGGAAACTCCCTGGACTTGTGCCAAGCTCCAGTTTGTACCCAAATTGACGTCCATCCAATCTCTGTCCTGGTTTAATTATTGTTTGAGCCCATAGGAGCTGGTTAATGTAGCAGATACCCCCTGGAAACTAACGTGCTAGATAAGCAGTTTTTTAGTAGGCAGAAGGGGCGTATATTGTACTATACAGTGGTACCTCGGTTCCGACTCCGGATCGAATCCTGAAAAGTTCGAGTTCTGATCGAATTTTTCCCATAAGAAATAATGGAAAACCAATTAACTGGTTCCCGGCCACCCACAATTACACCTAAATATGTTTTTTTTTAGCATTTAAATATGGAAGTAAATTAATGACAAAAGTCGTTGATGAAAAAAAAACACGTTGAATTACACTTATCGAATAAAAACGCATTGCATTAATAACGCTTTGAATTTTTGGGGACTGTAATTTAATATATGCATGCATTTAAACATTGAACATTTCAATCGAAAACATTTCAATTGTAATTTCATTGCTTCAGGAAATATTTCATTTCTTCTGGAAATATTCAGTACAAAAATATTCGGCTTCCAAGATTCAGTTCCAAAACATACGTATTTTAAAGTGTGTGCTTATAATTCAACCGCATGAATTCAGTTCATTTAATTTCGCCTCAAAATAAATTTCAAAAACACAAATTCAGTTGAAAATATTCCATGTGTTTTATTCACATCTTTATTATTCAAGCAGTAACATTCAGTCCTCTTATTTCTGCTTTACAATATTGAGTCCCGTTATTTTCGCTGTTTCAAATATGCTGCCACGATTTCAGTGGTTTAAAATACGGTCCGAAATTCAACCCTCTACATCCGGGACTAGCAAGATGAGCAATAGATTGCCAATAGAGTTCTCTTCAGGAACGGCGGTCAAGATGGAGCAAGCGATCAGTATAAGTACTGATTGACTTGGCAGCAGATTTTCGTTGATTGTGTTATCTATGTTTATTGTCGTTTACTGCCCTTACGAAAATTAACCATGGTTTCCTATGGTTTTTATGCAGTAACCATAGTTTTACTATGGTACCTCATGGTACGTTGGTACTACCCATAGTACTACCATGGTTTATCCATAGCACTTCATGGTAGCTGTGGTACTACCATAGTTTACATACAGTATAGCACTTCATTGTAACCATGGTACTACTACGGTTTTAAAAAGGACCCAGCAAATGTGCCCTTGCAAGGTCCATCCGGGTTCTTGTCTGGAAATGTGGACTAGGGCCAACCCACACCAAACCTAAATGCACCCATTGCGGGCTATGATGAAAGTAATGATATTGCAAAACACTGTATTACAAGCATTTTTTTATTGTAGAATCTTTTAATAGACTGTACATTTGTAGAATTTATAACTTTAAAATAATTTCATTCAACATTTTCTTTGTATACATCAGGTACCCCACTTAAAAAGTAATAGTAGTAACATCAATAATAGCCTAGCAGTCCTTCAATTAACTATCATATCAGAGTAGTACATTTAATTAAGCAAATTAAATCATATATACATAAAATACATACATACAGTACATACATTGCATATACACAAACATCCCCAGGCCAAAAAAATTAGGCAAGGATTTACTACTCCTATTTTTTATACTGTTATATATTGTACATACCTATAGCAACTTTTCCTTCTATAATTACTCTGTCATTTACCTAAATTTTAATCAGTTTCAATATTGTTCACTAGAGGAACTACATACTTTCTTTTGCTGACTGCAAATAAAACACACTTTTTATGTAGTGATGAAGCTGTTACAACAATAGTTTCTTGTTTCTCATTGACCTCTTGGATAAAATCAATATAGAGGTTCAATTGCCTATCCCTGAATATAACTTTCTGTTTTACTGCTTGAGGATATCCAAAAATCACTGGTATCTCATCACAAGCACATTTAGTAAGGGCACAGTTGCACTGAATTTTCAGAAGAGCAAAATCCTGAATTTGTATAAAGCTTTCATCACTTAGCATCACTACTGAATTGGTACATTTCTGCATACATGTGTATCCTGCAGTTGTGTAGTGCGTGCCTTTGTATAAAAACCTCTTAAAACACTGTACAGGCTCATTCTTAGGTAAGACATTAAAATGTCTTTCAACAGCTGCATACTGTCTAGGCAAGAGGGGTGAAAATGTAGGTACACCAAATATATGAAAATCGCATGAAGTAGGATTTTTAATTACATTTGCTGTTACATTACAAATAGCCTATTAATTGTTTGATGTATGCATTATTGCACTACAGTTTTGTGAAACCAGATTAATGGAGCTCGAGTTGTAAATAAGAAACCATGGTTTGTAAAAGGCAAGGTTTGGAAAGACCATGGTAAAACAAAACCCATGGTAAAAACCATGGTAAACAAAAACCATGGCAAAGACCATGGTAAAGAAAAACCATGGTTTATGACCAAGATTATACTATGGTTCAACTGTAGAAAAACCATGATAAAACCATAGTCATAAACCATGGTTTTCATAGTTACCCAAAAAACCATGAAAACCATGAAAAACAGCGAACCATAGTAAACCATGGTTATTTTATCATAGTAAAACCATGGGTAATTTTCGTAAGGGTGGTCAATACGATAACTTATTGCACCCCCAACTAATAGGTTTTCATGTATGTAATTCGCTAGCTGCATTAATTATCACCAAACTTCTGCTGCATTCCCTTATTTGAACCTGATTTTACTTTGAGTCGGTATTATAAAATATTCAGGTGTTTCCCTCTTGAAGTTTCATGTAACGCAGCATATCACATTAAGCAGCTTCCTTTGAGGTTGCCCCGCAGTCCTAAGATCTCAGCATTAACTACTGAGCAGCTGATCCACTGACCAGCTTTGAGTAATTTAGGCAACTCCTGTGCATTTTTGCTGCACGGAGGATGGATGTGATTCAGACACATGGTTTAGGCAGCCATGTTTTTTTCACCGTTTTATTTGTCAAACACGTTTCACATTTCACTTGTGTTTAGTATTACATGGATGTCTTTTGCTGTTCATTTCTCCAGAGCAATTAGAAGGTCATTCTATACTTTTTTTTTTGAAAATTGAATTATGATTTTTTTTCTTTGGTTATACTAAATAAGGGGGCGGCATGGTGGTGCAGTGGTTAGTACTGTTGCCTCACACCTCTGGGACCTGGGTTCAAGTCTCCCCCTGGGTCATGTGTGTGTGGAGTTTGCATGTTCTCCCCGTGTCGTCGTGGGGTTTCCTCTGGGTACTCCAGTTTCCCCCCCCCCCCCACAGTCCAAAGACATGCTGAGGCTGATTGGAGTTCCTAAATTGCCCATAGGCATGTATGTGTGAGTGAATGGTGTGTGCGTGTGCCCTGCAATGGGCTGGTCCCCCATCCATGGTTGTTCCCTGCCCTGCCTCATGCCCATTGCTTCCGGGATAGGCTCCACACCCCCCACGACCCAGTAGGATAAGCAGGTTGGAGGATGGATGGATGGATGGATGGATGGATATACTAAATAAGTTCATTTTAAAAAGTGTTTCTTTCTAATTAATACTTTAAAAAAGATTTATAGTGCTTTTGTAACATATTCCAGTGTTGCATTCGAGTACATCCTCTATCAAACCAAATGAACACCTCAGGTGGACTGATGAAAGTGGTCTACACTATGGGCCTCAAGGATTGGGTGTCTGGAGTACAGTGGTACCTCAGAACTCGAATTTAATCCGTTCAGAACCCGGGTTCAAATCCAAAAAAGTTCGAGTTGTGATCGGATTTTCCACTTAAGAAATAATGGAAAACTAATTAATTGGTTCCCGACCAATTAAAATGCATTTTAAAATGCATTATATATAGCATTTTAAAACAAAATGAACAGGATAAAACAAGAAGAACATATACTGTACTAAACACATCTAAGCACATTTATCAAAACAGTAATTTGTAAGGTAAGAAAATAAATGTATCCAAACAATGTGTAGTGAAAAAAATAAACAATATGTCCTGCCCCGATCGTCCGCTCCTTTCATGTGCCACGCCCCGACATTAACCGCGTGTGGGATCCCCGTGCGATCAGCTGTTTCTGGTTGTTGTCATTAGTCCTCTGTATTTAGTCCACGTTTCAGTTTGTTTCCCCAGTCCAGTCATTTTATTGCCCGTCTGCGTTTTGCCTGCCTTACCTGTAATTAAACCCTGTATTCCCCGATACCCTGACGTCTGCTGTTTTTATGTACTGTATTCAGGTAGTGTATAAACATGCACGATGCTACCACAGCGAATGCGAGGCTGAGACTGAAGCGTTACCCTTTGTTTCCGCTGAGAGACGAGCCGCGTGACTCATTTCCCCGCGCGTACAAGTTATGTTAGGGCGGCAGTGTCAGTTTGACTTCTGAGATTCAAATCGAGCTCTAGGTAATTTTTTTTTGGAACTGGTTGGTTCGAATTTTAAGAAATTCGAGTTCTAATGAGTTCGTGAACTGAGGTACCACTGTATAGGTCACTGACTTTGAGAAAAAGAGTGTCACTCTAAAGTTCTAACACTTTAGTAATCAAACCACATGAAATTTCAGAATGTCTCACTCACCTATGTGTAGCCATCTCCTGTGTCTATAAGCTTCAGAGCTCAAAAGTCTTGGCTACACTGAAAAAAATAATTAGCTGATTTTACTCAAAAATATAGTGCACCATTTTTGCACCCTTGTTTTTAAGTGTACT
>JAODJW010000094.1:25796925-25811101 GCA_026777045.1 Hyperopisus bebe
GCACAACAATTGGTTAATAATCAGCATTAAATAATAATTAATTAAACGTTAATTAATTTCAAACATATTGGTGGAGATATTCAGATTTACCTGAGCTAATAATTCCTACAACATCCATCATCCCAGTTATAGACAAAAAGCCTATTTCTCGCAAGTTTGACTATGAATAAGGCATTTTGCAACTTGACGATAAAGAAAAGCAAATTATGCTAAGCAATATAGAATTTTATTGTCCTGGAATATAGTTGACGGTGAAATACAACTGTGTATCAGAATCATGTCAGATGGAAATAACACAATGGAGGTTTAATAAGGGCTCCTCACTACAAATAGAACAAACAGAACAAAGGTTACAAATTAGATTGAAGAAGGGCGGTTACCTGTCTCACTTTTCCAAGTAGAAATCGTCAAAAGAGACCAGTCATCCCAGAGTGGCATTTTACATATTCCAGCAGATTTTTTTAATCCATAAATGTTGTGTGATTCATTAGCACACACGTGCTTATTAAAACAATACTGCGAGTAGCTTCATGGTAAAAACTTTCCTAAATCCAACAGGTGGGAGTAGAGCGTCGTATCGTTTTAGTTTAAACATTTTCTGGTTTTTACACAATATTTGCATAGTTTTTGCTGTTTGTCCTTTTATATGCTTTATATGCACTAAAGCTTATAGCTTGTATGGCATTGTTATTTGTTACACTAAATTTAAATTAAATCATTTTAGACTAAGTACTGTAAGTTGATTATATACACTATGGACAAAAGTATTGGGACACACCTCTTAATCATTGAATTTGGACCCGTTACCACGGGTGTATAAAATCAAGCACCTAGCCATGCAGTCTAGTTTACAAACATTTGTGAAAGAATGGGTCATTCAGAAGAGCTCAGTGAGTCCAAGCACTGGATGCCACCTTTGCAAGCTAAGTATTCCATAATTATCTGTAAGTGGTATAATTGCAAAGTAAAAGCATTTAGGAACAACAAAAACTCCACAACACATAAAGTAACAGAGCGAGTTCCCTGAGTGCTGAGGTACATTATGTGGAAAAGGTGCCAGTGCTCTATTGACTCAGTAACTGCAGAGTTCCAAACTTCCTCTGGCATTATCCCAAGCACAAATACTGTACGCTGGGAGCTTCATGGAATGGGCTTCCATGGCCGAACAGCTGCATGCAAGCCTTGCATTACCATGCACAATGGCAAGCATCAGATGGAGTGGTGTAAAGCACACTGCCACTAGACTCTGGAGCGGTGGAGATGTGCTCTGTGGAGTGATTAATCATACTTCTCTGTCTAGCTGTCTGATGGATGAGTCTGGGTTTGGCAGATGCCAGGAAAACATTACGTGTCTGACTAGAAATTGTGCCAACTGTAAAGTTTGGTATAAGAGGGATAATGGTATGGGGCTGTTTTTCAGGAGTTGAGCTAGGCCCCTTAGTTCCAGTGAAAGTTTCAGCCTACCAAGACAATTTGGACAATTCTCTGCTCCCAACTTTGGGGAAGGCCTTTTTCTGTTCCAGCATGACTGTGCATGCCCATAGTGCATAAGATATGGTTTGGTGAGTTTGATGTGGAAGTGCTTGACTGGCCTGCACAGAGCCCTGATCTCAACCCCATTGAACACCTTTGGGGTGAACTAGAACGGAGATTGCAAACTAGGCCTTCACATCCAACATCAGTGCCTGGCCTCACAAATGTTCTTAAGGATAAATGGGCAAAAATTCCCACAATCACTCCAAAATCTTGTGGAAAACCTTTCCAGACGAGTGGCAGCTGTTAGGATCAACTCCATATTGATGTCTCAATATTTTTGTCCATATAGTGCAGTTAGGTGTCCTGTCCTTTAAAACAAAGCTTTGTAAATAGTAACAGTGGATCTTTCATCCCTAGTTTAAACAATACAGAAAAATGTATTCGTACAAACAGCAGGTCATTGATACAACTGACAAAACACAGGCTGCTATTTGCAGAAATTGCTGAGCTGCCCAGTATCTGTGGTGTTTAACATGGAAAGGGGTGTTAATACTGCAGTATATCCCATATATGACAAATTATAAGCTCTTCTGAGAGGCATAGTGTCTACTCACTGGATCAGGAGTAACATGAGACACACCCCCTTAATATCAGGGCTGAAACTAACAGCAAGTGTTTTTTTTGTTTCACTTACTCTTTAACAGAGGAATGCTTTTCATTAAATAGTATTTTAAAGTTTTCAGTCTAGTTCTTCTGACTCTGCCTTATGACAAGTGTGTTAGATACAGCATAAAGAAAGGATTTTCAGTTTTCAAGAGAAGGAACTTCATGTTCATCATGTGCTTCATGAGCGTTCCAACACCTCAATGCTTTTTGTCCTACTTAATGAACTTTTATGAAAACAAAAGTGACTCAGATTCATTAGTGCCTATATTTTATAAAGGGAAATAGTTTATGTTATGTACCCAATATGTAATATTAACGTGTCATGTTGAGATAAAAGCTGATAGTATAACTGTGCTCAAGACATTTATGAAAAAGAAGACAGAATTTCCATTTCCATTAACATGCTATGGGGATGCATTCTGTGTGTACATTATCAATATCTGTGTTTGCCTTATTCTGTCAGGCCCAACGTAAATAGCCTGTTATAAAATCAAGTCATGTCAGAGGACCTCTCTCTCCCTTCCTCAAAATGGGAGGATACGCCCAATTTCAGGCTTTTAAATGGGAAGCACTGGCATAATGCCCCCATCCTGCCTCAGTGCTCAGTCAACAGACTTGTGTTTGTTCAGCTAATCATGAATTATCATCCTCTTTCCTCCGTAGTCTTTCGTCTTCCCAGTAGAGGTTGGCTTGGTTGTTTACCTGTTCCTTGTGGGGATCCACTCTCCATCTTCTCAGTCGAAAGTTTATTTCATTGACTCTTTAAATAAACACATTTTCTTCCTGTTTCTGTCTAGGAGGTTCCCCTACCTTGTGCCCCACCCTTTGACAAGTGGTTATGGAAGGAGAGTTAAGGATGGAAGGACAGAATGCATTTTATCTTGTGTTGCTACGGTTTTGCTGTAGATCTTCAAAGAGAAGTGCTTTTAAATAACAACAACTGAAAATATTTTTTGCTTTATTTTAGAAAGTAACAGCAGAAAATCCATACATAAATAAGAAGAAACCATTTTTCCTACACATTTTCATACCACAGTTATTAATCTGAAATGTAAAATCAAAAGAATATAGACCATATGTGTTGTATTATATTTGGTTAAAGCTGTTTTTCTGCAGCAGCATACATGGGGAATATGGTGGCTTTATAGTTTGTAGTATAAAAATTCAATTTGATCCAAGTTAAAAATTAATTTATGAGTCAGAATCAATCAATAAGTGTCCTTTTTCTGTAACACAGGTATATTTTCATCATCTTTATGTTCCATTCTTGCAGTTGACATGTGTCAACATTTGTTGACATGTGTCAAGTGGATTTCCTTGAAGATCAAGAAGGTGGGAGTCAGTTGTACTAACCCCCGATTCTCTTCTGGCTCTGACATGCTGAGCACTGATCCTGCCTCACAGCTCCTGGCTGCACTCTGTGGTCCAGTTGGCCAAGAGATCACTGAAGTCTGGTGTGCAGGAGCTACTAAGCATACAAGGGGGGTGACTGGGATTGGGTTCTCTCCAGAAACTGGGTGGTAAGCGCCGCTTGCACATGGGTAAAATCTGCCCCACGCTGTTATCAGCTCTTTGCTCCCAGCCCTGGTCACACGGCTGTCCGGGATCCATGTACCTCCGAAGGCCGTAGTCAAAAAGCTCAGCCAGCGGCCCCAGATGCTGAATGTTCTCCTGGCTGCACAGCGCTTCCAGGACTTGTCCTTTACTCTCTCCAGGCATGGACGTGCTGCGGGACCCTATATTATCTTCCCGCTGTACCTCATAGCCAGCAGAAACTCCCAGGCCACTCTGGGCTATCTTAACAAGGTCTGCATAGTAACGCTCACGACCACATTTTCCCAGGAATGCTCGCTCCTCATAAATGTCACAGGAGTCTGGATCATCTCCTCGATTCTTCCGTCCAAAGTAGCGCTGGATGTCACAGTTAATGAGTTCGGCAAAGTGAAGCAGACGATAGGTGGTTTCGGTGGGGCTGAGGGCAGAGCCGAGGTCCTGCCACTCTGCCTCATTCCCCTTTGTCTGGCAAAATAATTCCCCTCCCTCTTCTAGATCCTCAACTTCTACTTCTTGTCCATCCATGTCATCTTCCTCTTCATCCTCAGTAAAATTTTCCTGAAAATTTATGGGGTAGTAGAAAGGATGTTGGAAGACTGTAGACTGCTGGAAGTCAGTCAGGTTTCTTATAACCCCTGCAGCCATTTTAAACCTCACTTATCCTGTAAAAAGAATGCAAATTTATATGGGTGAAAATCAATTCCATAAAATGGATAGCATGGGTTAGCATCATATTTCTGAATATGATTTAGACATTAGGTAAAGACACCTATGTAGGAATGAAAGATTAAATGTTATGGTTATATCCAGTTTTAGAGGACCTACTTTTTATGGGAAAATCATGTTCTGCAACACCTAGCATCTAGCACCTAATGGTTAATATACAAAATATTTATCACTGAAATATTTATTTGTGCAAAAACTTTTAAAACTGACTGAAAATGCTTTACAAATCTGACTTAGGCAGGAAAAAATATCTCAAATTATGGCATATAATACAAATTTTAAATTTTAAAACTTTTTTTAATACAATTGTATTAAGAGAGAGGTAATATGTGTAAATCAATGAATATGTTTGATGTGGCACTTCTAATCTCTAATCTGTTATAGGTGGTTCACTATAATGGGAAGTTCTGCCTGCCATAATTTTAATATAATAAAAAATAATATATTTACACATTTGTGCTAAATTCTTATGCAACACATCTGATTTTTTTTTCAGAATGCTTGTTCTCTTATAAATAATACAATTTACACACCACAGTTAAGTACTGCCTTTAAATAATTAAAATATGTAGAAGTACATAACATTGGGTAATAATTACACATGCAAAGACTTTTTCATATAATCATATTAGAATATAATATGGTCATACATGATTTATAAAATATATATCTTATTACTTATTATTAAATGAGCGTTCCTTCTTTCTTATAAAAGTGTTATTAAAACAGTTCTCTTACCACCTATAGTTCCAGCTCCCTCTTCCAAGCTGTGTGCCTTCTTTCCAGGTCCTGCATTTATAGTAAAACATGGGGCTGCCTCTCTTTCAAATATTTAAAGGCAGTATTGTCACAGTACACTAGGCAAATAGAGCATTGGTTTGTTTTAGCACCCAGCAACCAGGGAGTAGTGAAGAAACAGAATAAGGGGTGGAAGAACCGCCTGCACCTTAATGGCCTCCTTGCCGGGGAATTGTTGAGTGTTGTTTCACTACAGCCCTCTATTAAAACTGGAGCCACAGATGCCCAGGAGACTTGTGATGAAGGGTACGTTATCACTGCTCCACAGAACTGTGTGTCTAGTGAAGGATGGGCTAAATAGGCATGAAATTGAATTACACGCTATTTTGACTTTTGGAGTAGGCTCCCTTTTAAAAGAACATAAGGCTTATCTTGGAGTTTCTGCACGGAGAGCGTCTGTGAACAGTGCTGAATTCTATAGCCTTTAATACGATGTTTCCAAAACTTGCCAAATCAAAATCCTAAAAAAGACTCTCCTCAGAGCAAAGTGGTCAGATGGACTTTTCGGTCTTATAAAAACCAAGCAACAAAAATGAAATTGTATTTATTTCATATGTGCTGTGTGGTGACAGGAGGTATTCAGAAAGGGTATCATATAAAGGGTAATTTTATGCGTGTCATTTAATGTATTTTTTTAAGGTAGAATGAACTTTATATAATTAGGTAGCATAGTGTATGTGGTTCCATAAGCCCGAAGAGCAATCAGTAGCCTTAAAGCCACTGATGACAGCAATGATCCTGTGTAATTTAAATGACCATCATTAGCAAAAACTGAAATGTAAGGATATGTCCAATTACAATGGGGTGATTATTAGCCAATGCTGGAGTAACAGGGTGTCTAATGACCCCATGCAGTGGACACAGCATATGCCCTGACATATGTTCTGCTGGATTGGCTCTTCTGCATTAATTATAATAAAAGCGGCGCAGTGTCCGTCAGCGTGCCTTATCAGCGCATCCTCGTTTGGCTTGGACGGCCTAGCTCCACTTTACCCCCCACCTCCACGTGCAGGCGGTGCCTCTGCTGAATATCGCTCAAACCTGGGGCAAACACTCCAATATTGATTTGGCCACATGAAAATCAATATCTGCAATATGTCAGCCCTTGAGTGCTGAGACAATAAATTACATGCACCATTAGCCACACAAGCACACGCGCACACAAGAAACTGTGTAGGTAAACTGATCTCCTGCTTTTCACTTGTAAACAGACATCATGTAAACTGTACCCATTTAACATGGCTGATATGCATTACCAAAAGGCAGCAGGGCAACATTCAACATATTCCAGTCAGAAAAAGAAACACTGAAAGAAATTGTCATACATTATGCAAACTCCTGAACTACGGACTGCAAATGTGCATAACTTGTCAAATGTTATTTTAAAAAATATTTCAAAAAGCATGTATCTGTATTTTAGGAGAAATTTGACAGCTCTTTCTCTTTATTTAAATATATATATATATATATAAAGTAGAGATAACCATTATACCCATAATAATTAACTGTGTTGATATGGACACAGATGACAGATAATGCTGTGATTATGGTTCCATTCGTAGCCTGTAATAGGTTTCTCTATGCAAATTCCATGTGCACATTACTATAACTATATATCATTTTTAAATTCCTGGCAGGTTTATTGTATAATTTAACATAAATTAAAATTAAAGGTAAATTCATAAATGAGTTATTATTTACCAAATTATTATTATTATTATTATTATTATTATTATTATTTGTTTTGCATATTATCTGTATACCTCTGCCTGCCAGATCTGAATGGTTTTCATCAACAGAATGCTGCTTATGTACTGTATAGATCACATATGATACCTATTTTTCTGCTAGTGAGATTCATTTCAATTATGCATTTTAACACTTTGCATGCATGTTTTAAATACATATGGCTTCATATACTTCAGATTTCTGTTGCAATGATAATGCCAGTACATTTATCAACATGTACAGAGTACATATCAACCGATACCTATATGAGGTTTAGCTGTAAAAGAAAAAATCAATTTTACTGATACAGATGAACTGAGTACACTTCACTATTTATATACAAAGTATAAGTATTATTATATAATGGGTTTGTAAATTACAATAATTTCAATACAGGTACTCATCTGCCCCATTTACTTTAAAGGGGGATAGACAAACTAACAGAAAAACCTAATAATACATTAATATCAAGGAACTGATAATTAGTGGGTCTACCCTTTGCCTTCATAACAGCTGCAGTCCTTTTTGGAATTGGAAGTCCAGAACTGTGTGCATTGGGGGATTGGACCATTCCTCAGAAGAAAGACCTCTATTTTTAAGGTGTTTATGTAACAATTCTTGAATTTGTTTAGGTGTGTGTATTACTACATTTTCATCCTGGTATATGGGAACACATGAGGAAACAGTGCTAAGACTTAGGGATGCCACTAGAAACTTTGGGTCTCATGAAAGCAGATAAATCCAATAATGATCCAAAACTTTTAGGGCTTGTGACTGTTAATGAGCTCCACTACACGAAAGGCAGCATATTTTCAGGATGGTGTATTTACACAGCTTCATTTGTAGGCTTTGGATAGGGAACTGGGATTTGTTGGGTGTTTTAATATTAGTCTGTATGCTGCACAATTGGTGTGAGGTCACATGGGTAGGGAACATAATAGATTAATGTGCATGTATATGTCATTTTTAATTCTGAAAAAATTGTACAAGAGGATTAGTTCAAAAACAAGCCAGGTTTACATGGGAACATAAAGCACAGTAGTCTGTCTGCTACACAGTTGGTTTGACATCACCAGGTCCCATAGATGGAAAGCATAATAGATTATTGTACTATATCTGTATATGTCATTTTTAATTCTGGAAAAAAAATTGTACAACAGGGATGAAACTTTACTGCGGTTCCAGAGTTAAGGTTTAAACCCAAAAGCACTTTTGGATATACCTCCCTGGTATTCTCGCTTGATGATGTATATATGTATTTATGTATATGTTAATGCGGATATATACTGAAATATTCCAAAAAGCAGATTCGAGATCAAACCTGAACACCGGCATAGCAGTTCAGTTAGCTTTGCATGTAGTTTTCGGGCTGTAATATTTGTCAGCGTTTTTTATGTACAGTGGTACCTCAGTTCTCGAACTCATTAAAACTAGAATTTCTTAAAAGTTGAACCAACCAGTTCGAAAAAAAAAAATACGTAGAACTCAATCTGAATCTCAGAAGTCAAACCGTGAACATCTCTCAGTGGAAACAAAGAGTAACGCTTCAGGCTCAGCCTTGCATTCTCTGTGATAGCGTCGTGCATGTTTACACTAGCTGAATACATATATTTAGACAGTAAAAATACATTTAGACAATGATAGTAACAGTAATTATATAATAAAATACATTTTAAAATAAAGATTTCTTATTAATTATTTTCATATTAACAATGAACCATTAATACAGTTAATTATAATAATATTGTTGTGCCAAGTGGGGACGGAATCATTAAAAGAACTAGAAACAGCTGATAACACGGGAATTCAACACTAGGCGAACAAGGGGGCGTGGTACACAGAAGGAGCGGACGATTGGAGCAGGACACATTGTTTGGATACATCTTCTTACTTTACAAATTACTTTTTTGATTAAAATTCAATTACTTCTGTGTTAAAATCCTTCTCCCCTGCTGTGTTTCTGTTAATTTGTTCACACTGTGTGCACTTTTTAGTTGCACAAGGTCTATAAATAAATATGTTGATATTAGGGCTGTCAAAATTATTGGGTTAACGCAGATTAATCCATCATCATGATTAATCTGATTAAAATTTTTAACGCGATTAACCCATTTGCAGCGCAGAATGACTCAAAATCCCTGAAATGTCTCTGTCAACCCATTTCAGGCAGTTTCGGTGCGTTCCATTTGCCCTCGGAACTCGGATTCCGAGTTTCGAAGCCGGAAGTGACGACATGCGCGCTCCTGTTTCTCAGAGATCCGAGATCTCGGACAACACAGAGGACCCCGAGTTCAGAATCCAAGATGGCTGCGTCCTTTATCAATAGAAGGGAAAGTTGTAGATTTATCCTGTTTAAGCACTACTTCCCATTTGTGGCTCACACACCATACCGTCCAACTTATCTGTGGACGTGTTGCTACGGAGTTTTATACGTTTATACGTGAAGCACCGCGCGTAATGTGTTATCAAGTGATATTGCTAACAATGGCTACCAATTAACCGATTATTTGTTGGATTTAAGGTAGTTCGGGCTAATTATAAGTGAACGAAGACAAAGGCCATTTAAACTGAGGTACCTTAAATCCGACAAATTGTCCGGCTAAGCAAAAAATCTTGCTTTTTCATATGGGTCCATGGTTTTGCACTTCTGTGGCACATGGAATGCATCCGACTCATGTTCAAGATGTTCAATAAACATGTTAAGTGCATATATATTCCTTTTTTTCTTGAGTCTGTTTGCTCATGCAAAATGAAATGTGAATAATATAGATTAAAAATGTATATTTAATCGTGATTAATCGGAATTAATCCACAACAACCCTGTGATTAATCTGATTAAAAATTTTAATCGTTTGACAGCACTAGTTCATATATAATGTGTCAGCCAGTATCATGAAGGACTTTCCAGAAGCCGTGAAACTCATAAACGCTGTCATACGCCATAATTTTCTTATGTGCATAACAAATTACAGTACACTCCTCATGTGTAATAACAATGAATGTTTATACTCATATCATTTACACTATTGTACTTTTTAACACTTACCCGTAGTTTTATTTGCACTGTTTAGGGTCTTTTACATGTTTTTATTGGAGTTAATGTCTGGTTTTAGATTGTGGCGCTGTTTCACAGGACCTCTGGCGTGATGAATTTGCGGTGGACAGACTTCTCCAGCTGCTCGTTCCCGGACCCACGCGTGCCAAGGCTCTAACCTGCTGGCGCGCTGGGGGCGTGGTGTGACTGACGGGCGCGCGGCCGATTGTTCGGTGGTCTGCGCCGGCCCTCGGCGCGTCGCCGTGCGCAGAGTCCGCGGCGTGCCGCGCACGCGAGGGAGACGCGCAGTACGCGCTCCTCGACTGACGCGCTAGGGACTAGGAAACCGCCATAACAATAATAACGAAATGTGAAACGGGGACGAAAAGGTCGCGTTCGGAGGGTTGCCAGCGGCCGTCCGAGGAGGAAAATGGATACGATCGCTGCACTGTGTGTCGTTTTACCCATGTTAATATGCCACTGTTGTGGAGACGGTAAGTTAAAGGTGGAATCAGATAGCCACCTATCCGACCGGCCGGCCAAACGAATAGCTAACGAGTTATCTCAACCTGGTAAACGCCTTAATCCTTACTCAAAACACGCGTTAGACAGTTTGTTACAAGAAAACTGCCTGGTAATCCGTATTGAAACCCATCCCGCCGCTTGCCGGCCAGTTGTCGGACTCAAACGACGCTGTTCGCTACCTGCGTTTAATGGCAGGCTGAGATTTCCTTTGTAGTTTTGCAGCCAGTAACTCCTTTATCGCTTACCAGCTATTTTATTCATTTTCAATCATATTTCATGACAGGTTGATATGGGTTAGCTAGTTAAGACTTTTCAGTCCAGTTATAATAAGTGAATGTTTAACTAGCACAAGACGCAGGTGTATGTAAAGATGTCGTTTGTAAAGTAACATCGCGGGTAATAGTAATTACGTATCCAGAATAAAGCCACCGGTATACCTGTTCAGGTACCACGCCTGAAATCGCTCTGGCGACCCTGTAAAGTCTAGTTCCCTTTTTCTGATCCAGGTCTGACCTATGTCTCCGGGTTTTACTCTAAAACGCCCCAGAAGCTCTCCAAGTACAGCTGGTACGGCAGCGTCAGGCTTTACCACTTCATGGTGCCCGAAGACACCGTGATCGTCCGCTGGCTCTTGACTGTGAGCAAGGCAGCGGGTTATGATTGTGGAAACCATAACATTTCAATGTGAGTACCTAAACTGATGTTGATTTATACTTAGGATTGCCTGTGAAAATGTCTTAATATTCCAATGTTCTCCCTCTTATAGACACTTCAGGTCAGGGGCCCCTCCTGTAATAAATCCAATAAATACTGAATTCCCCAATGAAACGGTCTATTCGCCTGCACACAACCTCACCCTGTCCATACAAAGTGGGCAGAACACTACAATCTTCAATGTGACTAATCCAGTGTCCGGGGACTGGTTCGTGGCTGCACATCTTCCAGAAGATGATGGCAAAATAGAGCATAAGGTAGTTCGTCAGATGCCCGCGATGTGTGGCACATTCTCAGTGCAAACCTGGACACTGGTGGCTGAATGTCATTTTAATTCCTGCAGGGTTTCTCTTCCACATGCTCCTACTACTTTCAGCCTCAGATGTTTGTGAGGAGGATGGTCGACATGCCCATCCTTGAGTCCAATATGCGTCTTCGTCAGACAGTGTCTTCCCCCGAAAGACCCGCTGCTCTTAAGTAGGGATCTTAAAAGAAGAAACATTTTTCTTTTTATTTATTTGTATATATCAGTAATCTTGAGAGTTGGGTGTGTGCACGTGAAATAGCTGTAGTAGTGATACTGTCTTTATTTTTCCCTAGGATTTATGTACCAGGATATACATCAGACCTTTCCCTGTACATATCCAATTGCACTACAGACGGCATCCAGGATGCCAACTGCCCGCTAATGCTCACTCTGGGTTCCAATTCTCTGCAACACCCCTCGGTGAGATTAGTGAACTGCACCGGCAAGGTGTCCTGCTCCACCACCCTTTCAACACCGCCCTGGGACGCGTGGATCCGCATCTCCATAGAGAGTATTTACGTCAACCTGACCTCAACCTTCTCCATCTCAGCCAATCTCACAGGTTTAGTATGAACTGTATTTTGTCCCCAAAAATATCTAGTCTTAAACTGCTCCAGGGTTGCCAGATAAATGGCTGAGCTTCCGCTCTGGCCCCACGCTTCGTTCTTATCTGTATACGAGGCAGAAAAAATTAAGAGATGACGGCACAATTTTTTGTTTCACGCATTTCTCAATTTATGGGTGTGTGTCTGTGAAGACTACATTTTTTTTTACCAACTGCAGCCTGGTTTTGCTCTGTTCCTCATTAATGAAGGGCTACCTTCTTGCTGTGTGGGTCTTCAGTCTTGCTTCTAGGAGCCTGATACCAACTGTCTTAGCAGTGTACTTCAAACCTGCACTTAATGTTTCCCTTTCACTTGATGTCATCCTCCAATTAATGAGAAACTCGCATAAATTAATGGCCATTTTTGGCATTAAAGTTTCTTCTGCCCTTAACCTGGCTGGTTTTTAGTCATTCCCAGTATCTCCTGCTTCACTTTATTCTTGTGTACTGCTGTCTTAGAAATTTTGAACCTGGAAGCAACCTGCCTTGCAGTGTAGCCTACTGCCAGCAGAACCAGGATTAAACAAGGATTTAAAAATGCAGATTTTTTTAAAAAATATAGAGTGGTCTCTTAATTTTTTTGCAGCAGTATTTGTGAATCTCATAAGAGAGCAAGATGGAATGTGCGAAAACTGAAGTACCTATATTCATACTTGTACAAATAAGTGTGATGTATCAAATCAGTTGTAGATGTATTGCCTTGCAGTATTATATAGGTCTTATTTCTGTTCTGACATGCTATGCACTGTTGCTTTTTAAAATCAATGTATTTGATATTTGTATAATAGGCATTACCATATCATTGCCCCCCCCCCCCCCCAACAGCTGGATGTAAACCTAAAAGTCGGGGCATCATGGGTGATTTCCTCACCAAGCTGAGTGTTAACAGCAATAATTTACTCAGAGGAAACACCTCACTGTTGGTGAGGAACATCAGCTTGCCAGGAAACAACTCAGTCAACCCAGACCCCTTTGGGAGCACCTGTGTGCGTAACCAGCCCATATTCAAGGAGGAGCTAGATGTGGCCTCGGTGCGCTTCTCCGTCATTGGTGGGCCCAATATCACCATCTCCACCCAGGCTCCAACAGTCTTCCTCCTAGACCTTAACTCCTTCACGAACAGTGGCGGCACCCTCAACCTTGATCTCAGGCTCAATCAGGTCCGCTCTTATCCTTCTGTGACTGTCTGTCTCTCTATTTAACGCTGGCATGTATTGAGAGTGTTGCTACTGTAAGGTCCTTAACAATCATGCGATCTGGAATAGAACTGATATTTTAACTTTGTATAGTTTTGGTTTTGTTCCAGATTGTTAAGTATGTCTCTGATGGTTTGAAAATGTATCATTATGACCCCTATAAGTCGAAGTTTAAGTGCAACCTTTAAATGCAGCAGTGCTCTTGCTAGCTTAATGGACAGCATGTCCCCCCCCCATATTAGCACTTTGCATCAATCCATTAATGATGTATGACATTTTTCAAGTATGCCCATATCACAACATAATTTTGTGTGTTGCACAACATGATGTTTGTGTGTTGCTCTTTTGATTCATCGTTCATTTTTGTATGCTGTCTCCAATCCAGACAACTCCAATCAATGGGAATGTCCGTGTAATGGCTTGCCTTACACCTAGGTCGCCTCTGTTGACATTGAACACCACTCAGTCCTGTGCAACAGGTAAAGAAATTATTTGTCCGTTAGCTTCTGTTCACACTACATGATTTTAGGCCTGATATTCTGCTCACCAAGTTTTTGGAGATTGCCTACAAAACCCCCACAGATTGTAGGCAAATCCATGTTTGATTGGCGCTGGCAAATCGGCATTCGATTGCTTTGTGTGAACTGTTCAAAGATGTGACCCAACGGAGTCAGTGATATGTCGCAGACACTCGTCAGATATCAAGCATGTTAATTATCTGCACCTGTCAGTGACTCCAGATTCTGTAGGTCTGAAAAGGTGTGGTTGGCGGTATATGTATGTATGTATGTATGTATGTATATGTATGTATGTATGTATATATATATATATATATATGTATGTATGTA
>JAODJW010000094.1:25838648-25856637 GCA_026777045.1 Hyperopisus bebe
GTGAACATTTATTAATAAGTTAGAAGTTTTCTTTCTACATTCTCATATATATATATATATATATATATATATATATATATATATATATAAAAGAATATTTAGTGTAAGGACAGTTTCTAAAAATGAGTCAACATTTAATTTACATTTGAAATAAACAATTGTTTTACTGCTACATTGATGACAGCAGAGGGAAACAAATGAAATCATTTAAGTGAAAAAGTTATTTAAATAATCTAGGGATAATGTTGTTTGTTAACCTTTTATTGCAGCTATTCTCACAAAATAAGCAAACGGAAATGCATCGTCCTCCATGTAATGTTGGGAACACTGAGCCAATTAACTGCACATTGTAAATATAATAATTGAAATCACTTACCAAAACAGACTTCAACTCCCATTAAAATGCACACATGACTGAGAATTAGCTTTAGACACTGCAGTGAGATGCTAATTGCATTTCTTCTGAATCAATGCAAATGTTGCACACTTTAAAAGTTAGGACTGCCTGTCCTGTTCACTCTTGGGACTGCAGTTCAAAACCAAGCCTCTTTCTGTTTCACAAAGAGAGCGTTAATGTTAAATAATGTATGAAAAAAAAAACAAATGCGCGATTATGAAAATGTAAATTGAAATAAATTATTCAGATATCCAATTTAACAGGATCATTTGAAAACCTAAACTCAATCAGCACAGCTGCCCTGGTTAGTGCAGAACTGTCAGAATAACGGAACAGATGTACCGAGGAACGTGTTGGTAGATGGCCACTAAATATGGGCACATCCTTCATCCGAGCCTGGGGATCCAGGGAATCGTTGTACATAGTTAATAATATGAATAAATCTCAGCCGACATGCCTTTTTCATGCTTGTTTCCCTCAAAGATGCCCCAATGCTTCTGTTACGTGGAGTTCAGAGGAATTACAAATGCATCCGCAGCAGCAACTCGCTGTAACGTATAATACTCTGACTCACTCACTCCGTCATACATTCCCTAATTCTTCTCGGTAGGCAGCACGGAAGGCGAGGCACGAGTACGAGGCCATCTGTTAACATTTACAGCAATAGCTGCTCAACATCACATCATTAGGGTGCTCTGAGAGTGTACCCTACCTTTGTCACCCGCACCGTGAGTGCAATCACACGGGGGACATGTGACATACTGGGGCATACTGTGCTCTCCAGACCTTTTTTAAATTACTGCTCTTTCCCTGTGAGGACGAAGCCTTCTCTAATGACCTCACCTTGCTGAACATCTCTCTGCAGCCTGACAGCGATACTGCTTTAAACATAATACACATAGTCCTGTTCCACTCTGTGTTTACTGCAGCCACATGAAGGTGCTGTTGGGTAGATATAGGCAGCCCTTAAGATGGAAATGGCCTGAGTGCAGATTAATTCCCACTTGAAAGAAATCACAAGGAAAGGACCATGACCCAGAACCGCAAGCCTAAAAGCCTAAAAGGCAAGATGGAAGTAATAACTTTGATATAGATGTTGATATACATTTATATGAATCACAGTTCCAGAATGTTCGGGATTAAATTCTGTGGTGTAGAACTCCTGTTGTACTCTGTGGAAAGGCACTTAGCACCATATTTAGTAAATTACCTCCTGGTGAATAATTTTCTTGATATTTACTAATGTGAGCATCATTATGTCATGTTACATAAATTCCTGAAAAAATAAACCACCGATTGAGATTTATCATTGTTTAAGTTTGCTGAGTATGCATACCCATCTTCAGACTGGTTATGTTTTTCAGAGGCACATTGGGCCCGGAGTCTGTCCGAGGCAGCATAGGGGGACACTCTGGACGGGATGCCAGTCAGTCACCGGGGACACATATGGTCACCCGCAGTCACACAGTACAGGCAATTTAGCGATGCATGTCAGCCTGACTGCATGCCTATAGACTATGGGAGAAAGCCCACTCAACACAAAGAGAACATGCACAATTTAATTTGCACAAACAGGACTTCAACAATGACTTAGGATCACGCATGTAAAGATTTATAATATTATATTTAAAATTGAAACAACATTCAGAAACTTTTAATGAGCAACATTTTGCACCATCATTAACGTTTCCCCCTATGTAAAAAGATGCATTCTTTGACTTCAGAAAGATGCGCATTTCTCACTGTACAGAGACTTGCAAGAAATGTGCCCTTCCTGAGTCACAGATAACCTGGTTTCATTGCTGCGTGCTAATGAAAAAACTAAATCACTTGAAACACTATCATGCCTCCAAAAATCAATGGCACAATAATGGAGGGTGAGGCGATTATACGGGGGACTCCGCGCAAATCTTATTTAGTGTCGGTATTTGTGCGATAATCATAGATATTACAATAGATTGATGTATAGATTAAAGAGCAGAGAATCATATGTGTGCTGCAATTAGAGCCACAGCTGACTAAAAATCGCACATAGGAAGTGTAATTGCTTTTTAATCTCTTTATATCCCTTGCTTTGTTTGGGCTGCACATCCATAGATCACCCTCCAGACGAACATATTGTTTTCAGAGCGGCTCTTAGGTCTTAGCGATATGATGCACTACCTCTCTGCTCGCACAGGGCCTTACAGTAGACATGAATCTTGAGCAGTCCCAACCCGCAAGCTCCTTAATATTACATGGCCATCTCCGCTGAAAGTGTAGCAGAAAGCTCTGCGTTTCCTCTTTTTATCTGCTGTGAGCTTTAATGTTGAAGGCTGGCTCTATTCTATTTTCCCTTGTCTTTCTGTGGTCTAAAACAGGATTAAGGAACTAGATTTGCAGGATGCCACTGAGATGTATTTTATTACTAAATAAACGTCTGTGTGTAAATAAACTGCACATTATGTGGTTTCCAGCCCTAAACTTCCGGATGGATTAGGAAAAAGCTGCATCATTTTTACACTTAAAAATTCATTGGACGTAAACATTATCACTAATTTATAATGTCAATACATATAATGCATTTTTATTTACTTTGTTAAAGCTCATAGTTTTTAAAAAAATGTTGAACATATTAAGCTTTAATTGCAACTGGTTATACTGGACAGGGCTGCAGGGGAGACCAGGAGCATAGAATATGAGGTACACCATGGTTGGGATGCCAGGGGCACACCGTTCACAGTCGCAGGGGGCAGGGGTGGGGGCTGAAAATCGCCCTATACAGCATAGGGCCCCACACTGGGGAAGCCACTGGGATGCCAGTCACAGGGCACACACTCACGTACACGCACAATCACGCCCCTCCTCTGTCATCACTAATTTGTCTTATATGTGTAACAATACATATATCATACGGAAAATTATGGATATGAATGACAAACCAATATAAACCAATGAACTATACACTTTACCTACAACTTTATCTTAAATCAGTGGGTGAATAGAAAGTGGTACAGAGGTAAAGAGTAAAATCTTTTTCTTTACAAGTCTTTTGTGGTGTACTGTTTTGTTCTTTGATCATTGGTCTTTGTACTAGGACACTATTGTTTTGCTGAAGTCTCTGTTGATGCCTTTTTTGTCTTGTAAGAAAAAAAAAGCATTAAACCAGCTTTAAACGGATAGTTAAATGGAGGTCAGCCTGCAAGTCCCTGAATAGGGTATATTAATAGATAACACTGCAATCTTCCCAGGCAGTGCAGTAATGTGTCATATACAGTAATCGATCAAAAGAAAACCCTGCTTGAGGTAACAATGTATCATAATATTATTCGGTAATGTCATGAGTGGCATATAATCTCATATCAGCTATTGTGACTTACTCTGTAGCATTCTCCTGCTACAAATTAGTTTCATAAAGGCTATACCAGTTTGGCATAAACAACTGATCCAGCTTTTCTGACAAATATACCACCCTTTTTACACTCTTATAGCAAGGAAGTATTATAACCACTGTAATATATATTGTAACTAAAATAAAGCCAAATTTGTGTATCCATGTTTACTGAGAAATGAAACTGTAGTTCATATACGTTTTGATGTTGTAGCTTTAACAATTGGTATAACAAGCTTTTGAGAGGTTATTTTGACAGCTAGGACCGGGCGACAAATGGGTGTTTGGATGATAGAGTCTCTTGTCTCATGATTGCTAAATGGAGGATCTGGGTTAGGGGGCCCCTAGTGGCCGCTGTAGTACTGCTGTGTCCCCGTTGTTGCACAAAGTCAATCAGGAGGCTCCTGCTGTCAGATTCAGGTGTGAAATCCCCAGGGAGTGTCCACAGCAGCCACTGAGGAATGATAACCTTCTCTTTGTACTGTGTGCCCATATGATGCAGAAATAATACTTTGTATATATCTCTTGGAATTGCTGATAGTTTGGGACCCTTTGCTGAACCAGCTCTGGTAAAATAAAATAAAATAAACATACTTGGTAGTGTGTGGCTCAGTAAGTAAGTAAGTAAAATTTATTTATAGAGCATTTCAAGGTGACACGCATACACCAAAGTGCTTTACAAAGCATAAAATACACACAAGTATAGAAGATCTGAGTTAAAGAGCAACAGCAGTAACGTGATCAAAAATAAAATAGAATAAAATAAAATAAAATAAAATTACCAACTATCCCAGAGCTACTGCATCTCACCCTGGACTAAACGCCCAGCTATAAAAGTGTGCCTTAAGTGCAGATTTAAAGGCAGCAACTTATGTGGCTTGTCTAACATACAGTAGAGAGGCAGTTTGTTCCATAGTTTTGGGGCAGCAACTGAGAAAGCACAATCACTATTCAGTTTTAGTCGAAATCTAAAAGAATTTAGTTGAAGCTATACAGGTATGTGGTTGGATTAGATTGGATATGTAAGATGGTTGCAGACCATGCAGAATCTTAAAAACATAAAGTGACTTTAAACTGAACACTATAGTGAACAGGCAGCCGTGAAGAGAATCTAGAATTGGGGTGATGCGATCCCTTTTCTTAGTACCGGTAAGAAGTCGCACTGCAGCATTTTGAATGAGCTGTAAACGTGACAGTGAGAGCTGATTAATGCCTACATAGATTGAATTACAGTAATCCAGTCGAGATGAAATAAAACCATGGACCATTCTTTCTAATGCATGGCGTGGAATAAAGTGTTTAATTCTGGCAATGGATCTTAAGTAATAAAAGCATCTTCTGACCACAGAATTAACTTATTTGTTAAATTTGAGGTCTGAGTCAAAAATCACTCCTAAATTCCTAACTTGCGCCTTCACAGATTATAAGTGCCCAATGGAATTGGTGAGATCTAAGACATGGTTTGGGGGTCCAACTATGATTTGCTCTCATTTAGCTGAAGAAAGTTGTCTGGCATCCACATTTTAATATCTTGCAGATAGTTATGCAAACTTTTTAGTGTGGCTTCCTGAGCCCAAGCTTTCCTCACTCATACACTGTTTTGGACAAGAGTGTCTGCTTAATCAATAAATGTAAATACAGTAAGAGCTGAATAATACCTTCTGTATGTGCTTGTGTATATTATACTCACACCCAGTCATTATGTCCATTTCCTTATCATTATCCTTTATATTTTTAATAAGTACAGTATGTATTTATATATTTCTTCTTGAATCTATAGACAGACAATTTATGGTAGATAAACAGGAAGGAGGTGGAATCAGAGTATATAAAAATTTCAGGACATTCTGGAATTCAGGCCCAGAAGGGTTAACCTGTGCTGAGGCTGCATGGGTTAAGTTAAATAATACAACTTCAAAGGCAACCATTTCTTACATAATGAAATCTCAGTTATATTAGTGAATGGCTATTTGAATATTTCCAACATAAACTGCGAACTACAAGCTATATATTACATGCAACAGGATGGTTGGTTTTAAAAGCGATTCATAATGCTTTCTTGTGAGAGTGGATGCCCATATCAAACTGTTTTTCCTTACCAAGGATTGTGGGCATAACAGGAAAGTGTTTGACATTTGTTGCTCATTAAGGATACAACTTCAAAAAACAATAATACAAAATACATAAAGCGTACAGGCAATTGACCAGGACTAGATGAATATATCTGAAGATAAGTGGCTAAAATTAAAACATCTGTATGTAATACATATATCTAGTATGTATAAATGCATATTACCCATGACCATTATATATACACACACACCGTGAGCTACTTTTCCTGGCCTAAAGACACAGATAAGGGGCCTTGGTGTCCCATTGTATGCTGTGACATAGAGCCACGCACCAGTAGGGCCATTAACTAGGACTCTGGTGCTTTCTTTACTCAAAGTGCCATCACTGGAATCCAGTGGCCCCAGAGCGAAAGACTTATTCAACACATTATCGCAGTGCTTGACCACCGCTGTCAGCTTGGAAAGGCTATCTATGCTCATCATGGGCTGCATGTGTGACTTTCCATAACAGACATATGCAGACCTTCTTACAAACAGTGAAGCATTTTTCCAAGTCTTGATTTTGACTTGTATGTAGAGTATCCTGTTTAAGCTTTACTGGCCCGGATGCCCTTTACCTATGACCTGAGCTTCTTATTGGAGCCTTGAAGAACAACCACAACAACAACCAAAATCAAAACCACAACAAGAACAACGAGAACAACAACAATAATAATAATAATTAATAATAATAATAATAATAATAAAGAGTAAAGTAGACAGACACATTTTCCCTTTGTTGTCGTTGATATATTCCCCCGCAGGAGTGAGAGCACAAATTGTCTGCCAGTACCCCTTCATGGTCGTTGTCCTCCATCCAAAGCAAGTAGCTCTGTTACATAAACCATCTGGCTCTCAAGGCTCCTTAATTATCAAACCTCAACCTGTGACTCAAGGGGACAAATAAACTTTTAGAACCCCAATAGGCAGTGGTATTGCAAATTTCAGGTATCTCAATTATTTTGGTACATATTCACGTGTACATCACTTTAAAATCCATGGCAGGAGTAGTACAATTATAATAATTTGTATACATACCATTTGATACCATTTTTCCTGGTTTTTTTAATCATCTCAGAATAAATGATAAATAAAACTTCATCGGCTGTATAATACATGTGAAAATCATCTTTAAAAACACACAGAGCCTGACATTATGACCGCCTCTAACATAAAATGCATAAGCTATCCACTTATTTGTATGTTTGCGCCATGGCAGGTCCCTCTGGTAACATGTAAAAAAATGAAATTGCTTCTTTAATTTCTCAGGACATGAGGTAACTGCTGAGTTTCCCGCGAGGGTGCGGACGCTGTGTTGCTGAGGGCTGAGCCTCCTGAATCACTGGGGCTGCGTAGCTTGTCAGCAGCAGGCTGCATCTCCTTTGTCAGGATATATTGATCTGTTTTTAATTGCATGGGGAGTAAACTTCGAGCTATGCTATTAGTTCAGCTAGGACTCCACTGTCTCCCAGGAGAAGAACTCACCCCACAAATGGTTAAAATATGATCTGACCCAATATTAGTCCTGTCAGTTTATAAGCTTTTGTTTGGCCAATACACGAAAATGAAAATCCTGAATTCTGGTCTTATGTGTATTGTAATTGTATTATTGCTTTAACCTGCCAATGGAAATCAGCAAAGCAGTTTTATGGTTCAACATTCTACACACTAACTGGCTCGCAGATAGGGCACAGCTGTCTTTTCACAAAGGAATATTGAAACGACAGATTAACTGATTAAGTATGAGATCACCCAAAAAAGTATTCTCTATAATGCAGTCAGCTGTGGAAAAGACCTTATATGTCTTTACTTTTGTTTTGCAAAACAGATGTAGAAAAATACATAAAGCAGCTAAATTGTTGGCTGAGGATGTGTCAAAATAATTCATGTAGCTTTTACCACTCAGCAGAAGCCAGACAATGTGTGCAAACATTTTGTACTTTAGCTATCAAAGCTCCAGATTCATCCTAAGAACAGTCTCCTCTGACTGCTTAATTACCTTCAGTCATGTTTAGAAAATGCAGTTATATAATGCCTTTAGGTTTCACCATCTGTTTTAACCCCCAGTCCCTTAGAGAACAATTATGCTTACTACTTCATTAAGGCTGTCTCAGATTCTATAGAAAAAGTAACTCATCATATACACCAATCCTGGGTATAGAAGATTGAAGAGTGATTCCCCCCCCCAATTAATCTTTAATATTATAACTTATAACTTTAGTGTTGTGATGATTACTTTTACAATGAAAACACGTCCTTGCACAACACAGCAGCACATTTTGGATCATAAAACTAACTTTTGTTTTTAATCAAACATTTCCAACACCATCAATCCATCTACCCTGCAGCATAGAGTACAAGGGGAGATACACCCTAGAACTTTGGGATATCAGTCAATCACACAGAAACTAATACATATTCAGTCGCAATCACATACAATGGGCAATTTAATTGGGCCATGTACAGGTACACTGTTTGCCTATGGGCTGTGGGAGGAAACCCCACAACATAGGGAGAACATACAAAATCCAGGGCAAGGAATCCAATCCCAAATTCCGGGCAATTTAGGTGACAGTGCTACCCAGGTACCACCCATCCATTTTCTGTAACTTTATTCTATTCAGGGTCATGGGGGGTCCGGAGCTTATCCTGGATGCAGGTAAGGCAGGGAACAAGCCAGGATGGGGTGCCAATCCATCACACACCATTCACATATGCATACCTATGAGCAACTTGGTAATGCCAAGTAACCTCAGCGTGCTTTTGGACTGTGGGGGGAAACCAGAGTAGCTGGAGGAAACCCCACGAGGACATGGGAAAAATATGCAGTCTCCACACACAGAACCATTCATGGAGACTTCAACCCTGGTCCTAGAGGTGTGAGATAACAGTGCTAACCACTGCACCCCCACACTGCCCCCTAACCAGATGGCTCGAAATTAATTTCAGTACATATATTTCATTTAACCATTGTTTCTGCTGTCAAATTATGTAGCTTTTAATATTTTTGTTTAAGCATGACAATTTGAAAAACAGTTTGAAAAACAGCAAAAAGTTAACTGCAGTGATGTATCTTGTATCTTGCTTACAGTACATTGTGATTACATTATTGACCATATGATGAATGGACAGCTACAGGATCTGAAAGATCATGAACTCTCTCATCTGCTAGCTTTACTGCACAGTTTTGGTGAATTTAGAGTTACAGGAAGCAGTTCATCATGAGGCTGAGGTTAGCACAGGAGCTAAGGCTAGTGTTAGGGTTAGGGCTTGGGTCATAGTTAGGGTAAAGGCTGCAGTTTGGGTTGGCATGGTTATGCGTTACGGTTAAAGCTAGCGTTCAGATTGGCATTAGGGCTTGTCCAACCCCAATGTCAATCCAAACACTATTTCTAAACTTCACCTTGTTTGTTTAAACCTAAACCTAACTCTGAGTCTATTATAGTCTTAACCCTAATCCTACCACTAACCCTATAAAAATCCTTGCAGGCACCTTAACCCTTTCAGTAAGGTATTGGTGCTCTTTGGCAGGGTCAGGACATGACAGTGCCATGGATTATTGTGCTGAGCTTCAATGTAATAGGATGAATGCGATACAGATGTGTCAGGTGATGTCTACCTTGGGGAAGCATGCCATCCATACATCATAGATGAATGATTCTGTCATCAAAGAAGTCATCATGTTTAAAGAGAATGAATGGATCCCCAATGTGAAAGATGAAAGGGAGATGGAACGGGAGGAAAGAAAGCTTATTTAAGAATGGAACAACCTGATGAGGGAAGTTGGGCCCTATGCAAACAGGCAGATCACTGAAAACAGTTTGTTCTCTTTCATGTTGGAGAGCTTCCATAATGCATGGGTCAGGTAGGGGCTGAAACAGTCATTCATCAGGCTTGTTAAAGCTGTTTATTAGCCTTTTGTGTGGCACGACGTCAAAGCTGTAAAAAGGTGACTGCTGCAAATGCTCCAGACCTTCCAAGAGGAATACTGAATGGAAAGTACATCTTCCACACATTACGCATGCTTATAAACTATACTGTACATGAAACAATATAATATTCGCCTTTAACCCTGTTTTCCCAAAATAAACACTTTGCACATTATTCTGTATCCTATTCTCTTTGTATCTACCGTTACCCAGATTTAGACCATCCTGCTTTGAGACACTGTAATTTTTAAAATACACTTTTGTGAGTACTCATTTTACAGGCTAACCTTCTCCTATCATTCTGTTAATTTGGAAGTTTATGGTATTGGAGGTGAGCGTGTATAACATGTTCCATTTAAATTCACATCCTGTTATCTCATATTAACAAAAAGCTATTTAATCTAACACAGACTTAAATGTTCAGTACAACCCCATGTCCTTAAACTTAAAAAGATTTATCCCTTTCAACATAAAACTTCTAACATCATCTGAAAACTTTGATGCATCAATCAAATTTCAATTATTCATTATACACTTTCAATGTAATTATTATTTCTGATGGTTTCAGTTAATAATTAAACATTATCAAGAAAGTTACAGTACTAATCACTGTGTCATATTAGCATGGCAACCAATAGTTCACAACTTTCTTTTAAGCCATTGATGTTCACAATGGAGATTACAAAGGGGAGATTTTAAAGTCATCAATATCCATAAATTAAGACTGGATTTGATGCACTTCACGTTAGCGACCTACTACACCCCTCCTCATCACTCCCCCTTTCACATATTTTGATGTTCTGGCACAATCCTCTTCAGGGACTTTAAACCAAAGAAAGTACGTTAGAACCATCTATGTGCCATAAAATACACAGTGTAAAAAAAAGTGACCCCGCCAGTTAGAAAGTTACAGGTTTTTATAAAAATCAGTACGTTTACATCTACAGCTAAGTCGGGCTACAGCTCGACTATTCCATTAAATTGGACCACCATCCTTTTTGGAGAAATCTGGTCCGCACAATATAATAATTGCAAAAATGAAGGCACAGCAACTCCGATTCACCTTAACATGTTGTTAGACTGTGGTGGAAAGCCAGAGCCAAGACATAGACTCAAACCCTGGTCCCAGAAGTACAGTATGAGGCAGCAGTACTAATGACTGTGACGCCATGCTGTCCTTAATAAATAAAATTGCATATATGATTCAACCATTTTGTGTGATGGATATATCATTTGTAATATATATGTTTGTAATATATATGTTTGTAATATATATGTTTGTATCTTTTTTGTGTCAGATAACAGGTATAGGCCACTGGCAGTAATTTTTAGGTAGAGTGCAGGATTTCTCACATTAAAGGACAGATAAATACGAAGTGCCGGAATCGCTGATTTTCTCCTAAACACATTATTAGGGATGACCTTTTCCTTTTCAGAGAGAGAGAAAATGGGGCCCAGCAGTAATGGTTACAAAGGCTTTGAGTGAGAATCTAGTTATTGGTTTAATGAAAACAGCAGTGCAGCGGGGGGTGCTGTTGAAAATGCTATCGCGGAGTTCTCATTTCCAGACTCCAAGCCTTATGATTTTTCCGCTTAAATATATCACATTTTTATTTATGCTGCCGATTTCCTCTGGCTGGCCGAGGACACATCTACCTCTATTACAGGAGATGTTCATTTCATGCCGCAGGGTATAACTCGGTATTTATGAACAGAAAATATCTCTTGCTTCAGATTTGTCACTCTTACATTTCCTGTGGTCATTAAAATCCATCTTCACCACCTGTACAATACTTATAAAATAAAGAATTTTAACATGACTTTACAGGACTGGCATGGTTGCGGGTGGTACTGGAGTTCAAAGACCTGTACTTAGGTGCGCTGTTGTCCCATAGCATGTTACTGTGTGTTTGCTTTGTGAAAGACTGCTGCCCACTGCCTCGTGTCCTGTACTGCCTGGATACACTCTCCCCCCAGAGTAATATTAAACACACTTAACATTCAAGTACCTCTTTTATGCAATTCCAGAGTTTAGACTTTAATTTTTGTCTTCAAAAGTGTAATCCTGTTCTTTTCCAATTAACATCTATCACACAACAGTGTGTATTTCTCCTGGACACTGTCAGAGAAGGAGAATAGAGCCTACAGACATGGTGTTATTCTTTCCTTATATCTAAACAAGTAAAACTTTACAGACTGTTCCATATTGACCTACATCTGTTTACATTCTTCATTTGCAAATATTGTGTTTAACAGAACTCATCTATTTTTTTTTGAAGTACTGAAGAAATAAAGGAAACTGACCATCTCTCCTCTGCAATATGCAGTCATCCTGCTGCAAGACAGTGTCAGAGGTTGAATTTACTGACACAGGTATTGACACAGAAGCCCTAGAGATATGCTATGCTAACTCAAGCAAAGATTGACAACATGAACAATTGCTCAAGGCATGACAATCTTTGCATCATAGGGATTCCATAGAGTTTGGGGAAAAAAGTTAATCTAGCTGAATTAATGGTCAGAAAGTTCAGAATTTCCCTGGATGTTAGTGCTGACATACAAGTACAGAGAGTAGTTTGACAATTTGAGAAACTATCTAAGGACCTTGAAGGTCTTGGCAAAGTCTTCTGCATCTGCCACAACTACATGTCTTTCAAAAGGCCTAAATAAGGGTAATTACTGAAACAACATGCAATCCACTTATTCATTCATTTATATGTATTTATTTACCTATTTGATTCTATATATTCTATATATTTTTCAGATTTTTTAAAATGATGTTACATCACCACTTCGTCATTATTGCATCATCACTACATCATCACCATATACCATTCTATAGCGTCTCTCTCTGGCCCCTCCTCCAAAGCTACGTGGTTGTAATTCATTTTCATCACTGTAATTGGACTGTGACAGTATCTGCAATGCTCTTCTATAACTAGATCTACCCTAACATTGAAAGTAATGAACGTGTGCATATTTTCTACCATAGATCACAGCTAAATAGATGTTCATTTATTCAGGAATTATTCAGGTAAAAATATCAAAGTGGACACAAGATCTCTTAGCTGAATATCACTTAAAACAACTTAAAATGCTTACCCTCTTGAAATTGTGAAAACCAGATTTTTATTAAAAAGTAACAAAGCATAGGATAGAAAACCAATATCAAAGAATACTACAGTGAGTTAACAGATACCAAAACTGTGTCAAAAATACAATGAATTGTGAAAACATTGTCATGTTGCATGTGCTCCCCATAGCTCACATAATTAAGCTGAAAAGCAATCATACCATCTTTTTGGACAAAGGAGTAAACAAAAAGAAAAAACATCTAAAAAAAACTGGGAAAATGAAGCAAATCTCGCGAAGCTAGAGGGTCTATCATAGCAGTGAAGAGTAAGGCAGGCACACATGCTGACAAAGAGAGGTCTGTACACGTACTCACACCGAGAAGGGGATGGGAACATATAAACATCAGGCAGGGGACTAGGGGCAGCACACACACAAAAGCTCACAGGAGGGGCACTTGGGAAAAATAAGGGCAAAGTAATGCCCAGTAACTGGGCATAAGTCAACATTTCCTCACAAAAAGGATACCAGCTAAACCGGTGATATAGCCAGAGCAATTAAGTGGACAGAGACCAGAATGCAACACAGCTGTCAGAACTGGGACGAGAGAGACTGGGTGAGGGGACGTGGCTGCGAACAGGTTCCAGTCTCCTTTGCGGGACGTCCCAGAGAACGAAGAGCCAGACATTTTGGGTGCAAGCTGTGGAAGTCAGCAGTCAGTTCCAGGATGCCAGCAGCGGGCAGCCTGTACTGCTCCTCTGGCCTGTAGCTCTCCCAGTTTACCAGATACTACAGGCACCTGGCATCTAGCTGGGAGTCCAGGATGGCGCAAACGGTGTGTGCCAGACATCCATCAATGTCCACAGAGAGTGGTGGGGCCAGCTGATCTGTAGGGTGGTGCATCGAGCTGCAGCAACTAGTGACACCCGGCAGACTGAGGAGATGCCATACTGATGAGGTGCAGGATGGATCCACCGAAGGCATAGAGTGAGGACAGCTTTTTGCAAGGGTGATGGCACAGGATGTCTTGAGTGAATAACCACACACATTGTCCTGGTTGGAGGAGCAGAGCAGGACAGCATCTGCAATCAAATGCTGTTGTATGTCTTTGTACCACAACTGGAAGTGAACTGCTATGCAGAGTTTTCCACCACTGTATTGTCACTGGGCTTCATCTTCCAAGGCTCAAGTGGGGTTTGGTACCCTAAAACACATTGATAAGGAATAAGATGGAGGGAGGAGGGATACAGGGAATTCTGGGTGCTGAATATTCAATGCAGGCTAGGAACTGCCTCTAGTCTGGTTAATAGCGCAGGAACCTCACATTGCCGGTTTGTCTTGGGGTGGTGCCTATTGGATAGGCTCAGAGAAATGCCAATCCAGTGGAAGAGATCTTGCTCAAACCAGGCAATGAACAGAGGTCCACGGTCACTCACAATGTCCTTGGGCAGTCTATATACCCTGAAGGAATAGTGGAAGATAATGTCAGAAAGTTCTGGGGCAGATAACAGATGGGTTGGAATGTCATTTGGTACATTTTTCAGAACCGGTTCGTATTAACCAGAATCATACTGGAACCCTAAGACTTGGACAGGTAGATTATGAAAATCATGGTTATGTGCAACCAGAGGCACTAAGATATCGGCGGCGACTGGAGCTAGCCTGACTGGAGTGTTCAGGGGGTCTTGGACTGTTGGTAGGTAGTGCAGAAGATGATATTGCCTGGAATGTCAGCTTTCGGAACAGCCACTAGTAATGACAATTTACCAGTCTTGTGGTCCTCTGGGTGCCAGGATACCCAGAATTCAACAATGTGTGTGCCCATTGGATGGATGGATGGATGGATGGATGTGGGCATGTAGAGTTTACTTGCAGGGGTGCTTGGTGGTGGAGGTAGTTTGTGTTGAAGTGTTCAGGCAATCTCATCTTCCACTTCCCACACTACTGGTGCAAAACAAGTTGACGGTAAGATGGTATCTGATAAGGTAGATGGTCATGTGGCATCAAATCTTCACATCAATGCAGAGTGGGAAGCAGCATTCAAACTGAAATTCCTAATAAATCTTTAATAAAACTGGTGAAGATGAGAAACCGTTGCAGTTTCATGTTAGTCTTGGACATGGGCTAATCGGATACGGTTGCAAGCAACGTCCATATAAATAATATGCCACTGGTTGATGAGATCTTGGAAAATGGAGTTCATGAAAGACTGAAACATGGAGGGTGCAGGAAACTCAAGCACTTGGGGACATGCAGATTAAGTAATGCTCGGTAACTGGATATAAGTCAACAACTCCTCGCATCAAGGAAACCAGATAAACTGGTTATATATCCAGAGCAATTACATGGCCCAAGACCAGGATACAGCACAGCTGTTAGAACTCAGGCAAAAGGCAGTGAGTGAGAGCAGTCAGGAACTATCCTCACAGTCAACATGAAACATCAGACTGTGTACAAGTTAGGTTTTTTCCCACTAATTATGTATGAATTGTCTTTTTCATTGTGCAAAAATGCATAAACTACAGTACATATAGTTCTAAATATCCTTCTGGTGAAATTACAACACATTTCCGTTGAAGATAAAGATGACATTTATTTAATACTGAATACTATTAATATATGTAATATTTGCACAATATGTCTCTATAATTGTGTGTATTATATGTCTAAGTATACAATTTAAAATAAATATCTACATAACTACCGGTATGAATATACTTACACAGTATGTATTGTAGAGTATTCTACTGTATTACAATAAAAGACGATAGAATATATTACTTTTCTTTATTAGATATTTAACATAACATATGCCATTGTATTGAATTATATATTGTTTTTAATAATCATATTCTCTTTGAAATTTAAATGCACACATGTGCATAAAACTAACCAAACTTTGCATCTTAAAATAATACAGAAGTCATTTTCACATATGTAATTGATATGCGGGATAAATGCAGACACGTCAAGCAAAATTGTGTACACATAAGCTATGACATCATTATCTGTGAAGCAGTCCCTGGGATAGATAGATTGCAGTTCTTTGCTTCTTTCTCTTCCTTATATTTCCATTTTGTTGATTTTTTTTTCCACATTCATATATCAGTCCAGTATATCTGATCAGTAAAGCAAATGAATATTAGGTTACTTTTCCCGACTGCATATATTGTTTATTCAATATGTTTTCTATATGAAACAAACATAATATACAATTCTGCCTGGTGTTACACAAGGACCGTTGTCTACATCGTAAACTCTCAATGGGAAAATTTAAACTTGAGAGCAACACACTATTCTAGTTTTTAAACTTGTTTCTGCAGGTCAGCTCACTCTTTGAGAATTCAACTCCCCCACTCAGACTGTAAAAAACAGGCAAGTCCCGCCAATCTGGAGAGGCACTTGATCTGTTTATCGCTCCCCTGTAACTACACTACAGCTACAATGCATGTTAAAAAAAGCCATTTATAGAAATGAGGGGCTGGATGATGAATTAAGGAAGCCACTGTTAATTTTTCATTTTGACAGATTATTGCCTATCTGGCAGAATTGAGGCTACCTCTTGTACACCAGGAAATTGCTCCTTATAGCATTTTTACATGAATTAGATAGCTGGTCTGTATGATAAAAAAAAAATCATAGTGATCTATAATTACAGAGCACGTGATGAATAATTCACTACAACCTGTCATACAATTGATTTTTTTTTTATTCTTATCTAAATATCCAGGATCAATTCACTAGAAACCTTTAACAGAGAATATAGGGGTCACTTTCAGCCTTTTAACAGAAAGCATATAAATGTAGTACAATAAACATTTGTTGGCCTTTTACTCTCCCCAACCATAACCCACATTATACCAAACATCAAACCCAGAGTACAATCTCAGTTGCCTGAATGTTTATTCAATGCAAATGGAAAGAAAACCACTCAGTGCCTTATCACAGGTTGACTTGAGACTGTTTAGTCTGCTAAAGGAAAGAAAAAGTTGCATAAGTTTTGCGTTTGGGGAAAAAAAAACTATTGCATAAAGTCATTTTATATATTGTTGTGTAGCAGTCAGTAAAACACCTGGCAGGGAGGAGTAAACCAATGAACGCTATCACACTCCTATGCAACGTTACATAAAACGGTTTGCCTTTGTGAAATAATCTTGGTCTCTAATGAACTGTACTGAGTGTGTTCATTTTCTTGTATTCTGTCTCCTGCGTTGTGCACCTTCCTCACCTGCCCTGCCAGCCCTGACCATCCTGCTTCCACTGCCTACCTTGCCAGTCTCCCCTGTCCGATCTACCCTGCCTGCCTCGCCCATCTTGCCTTCCTTGCCGATCCGGCCTGTTTGTGTTTCCCTGTGTTCCTGTTCGGCATCCAGCCTGCCTTTGTAGGCCTGACCCCCGACTCTCGGCCTGCTCTCGCTTCATTCCTGACCATGTTTCCTGCCTCTCGAATCCATCTCTGGTTGTTTTGGAATACTTAATAAAAGCCCTACTCTGTCCCCCCTACTCTGTCCCCCTTGCGATCCTGACGTGACCTTCAGATTACTGTTTTCATGCTTTCATTTGTTTAAAAGTTGTTTCCAGCAGTATTTCCAATTTTGTTGTGTTTTTAAATGGATGTATATCATAGGAGCGTACAAGTAATAAGTACAATTTAACAGCTAAGGCATAATTGGCGACTGTCACAGTTACACTATTACCCTTTCGGCTGTTAAACATACTAGTGTTATATTAGTGTATTTCATTAGTTGTGTGATATTATATAGGTATTTCTTCACTTTACAAGCTAATTCCTTCCAAATTATCACCTTTTAATTGATAACTCGTAGCGCCTTATTTTGCATCGGAGCAAAGCGCAATGCAAAGTGGTTTTGCTAGTTTCGTACCAGTGTGCATGTCATCAAAATAGCAAATGAGCAAATGAGATGGGTTTTTTTTTTATTTAATTTCATTTATACATGTTTTATTATACAGTTCATCTGTTTCTTTCACTTGATCATACTGTGTAATGAAACACCAAAAGAATATATATATATATTCTACACTCACCTAAAGGATTATTAGGAACACCTGTTCAATTTCTCATTAATGCAATTATCTAATCAACCAATCA
>JAODJW010000094.1:25867610-25887043 GCA_026777045.1 Hyperopisus bebe
CTGAGGTCACCAAACTGGACTCCCTCAATGCCCTGGCTACACCTAGAAATTCTGTCCATAAAAGCTTTGAACAGAATCTGTGACAAAGGGCAGCCTTGACAGAGTCCAACCCTCACCGGAAACAAGTCCAACATACAGTATTGCTGCCCATGCAGACCAAGCTCTGATACCGGTCATACAGAGACCGAACAGCCCTCATAAGGAAGCTCGGTACCCCATACTCCTGGAGCACTCATCACAGGACTCCCCGAGGGACACGATTGAATGCCTTCTCCAAGTCCACAAAACACATGTAGACTGGTTGGGCAAACTCCCAGGAATCCTCCAAGACCCTGCTGAGAGTATAGAGCTGGTCCACTGTTCCGCGGCCAGGGCGAAAACCACACTGCTCCTCCTGAATCCGAGGTTCGACAATCCCGTGGATCCTCCTCTCAAGGATCCCCGAATAGACGTTACCAGGGAGGCTGAGGAGTGTGATCCCCCTATAGTTGGAGCACACCCTCTGGTCCCCTTTCTTAAAGAGGGGGACCACCACCCCGGTCTGCCAGTTTTTGAACAGTGCTGTGAAAGTAAAGTTAGTAGTCAAGGTCTGAAAGTTATTTTCAGTGAGTAAGCTTCTTACTTAAATTGATATTTCTAAATGTAATTTAATAACTAATACAACATTTTGTGATCAACTGCTATTTTCTTCTTTGTATTGTAGCTGATGGGGTAAATGGTTACAACTTGATTCCTGAGACCTCGATCAATACAGTTGATATAATTATCTAAATTATGGCTCATTTATGGTTACATTTATACATTATACCTGATTAATTATGGTGATCTTCACATTTTTGAAAGAGTTTCATTACCACAAGAAATCGCCATATTATTTTACTGTATAGATATTAAAAAGTATTGTATTAATTAAGATATTGTATTAAAGGGAGATGGATGAGAGAAATCCCAGTTTCAGGTGGGATATCCAAGTATTTGTGCTGATTGCTTACACCTGCTATAGTTTGGTGAGACTGTTGTCCCAAGCAGAGATTATTTATTTTATTTGTCATTGTTGACACACAGTCCTCTGCTTTTAACCCACATGTCACTTTTTGTGACATAACAGGGGGCAGCTAATTCAGCGCCCGGGGAGCAATGCTTGGGGACAGTACCTTGCTCAGGGTACCGCAGTGGCGTCTTGCTGGTCCGGGATTTGAACCTGCAATTTTTTATTTTTTTTTATTTATTTTTTTTTTTAACAAGTGCGCTTCCCTAACCATTAAGCCACCACTGCCCCAGAGATGGATTTACAACTTCCTCTAAAACCTAGAACGACTGCACGCAAAAGATATGGAGCGCATGTCAGTGTCCTGCTGTCCCTCTCTGTTGTGCAAGGGTGACAGCATCCCTAGCAAGAGACAACACATGTTTCCATAGAGCAGAAATATATTCCCAGGCTGCAATAATTAATGCATTATATTGGCTTAACTGGGTCACACTTATAGTAAAAGTCTACAAGCTGCTGATTCCTAAGAGCAGCTGGAAAATTTCCTCAGAGGTGACAAGATCCAAAGGTTGAAGACCTGTTGGAAGCACTTCAGATGTTCATGCTCTCTGGACATGTTCCAGGTTGTAACATATATTTTAGCATTTAGAAATACATAAAAATATAGAAATTTCCAGGATATTTTAAATATACACAGTAGTAATTATCTCCATTTTAATTACGACTCCTGATTGACTATAAGAATGAATAACTCCAACACACAAAACATACTTCTGTATAATCTTAGTATCAGACCTCACCTGAACCCATTTCATATATTTATACATAAAGATTTGATATAGCACTTCTTATGAAAATTCATGCATCAACTCTGTTGAATGAAATAGCCCACAAAGGTGTGTTGTCAGCTTTTCTAGCTTGTGGTCCTGTCTCCCCTAAATGAGAAGACAGATGGTCTGCTTTGATCAAACATGCTAAGCCAACTACAAAGCCTTTGTTTACAAGCTGTTTATATAGCCCACTGTATTTCTTATATTCAACATCTGAGTGAGCTGAGGTATAATTTTTCAAATGGCATACAGGAACCGACCCGTACCCAAGCAGCACCTACAAGAGAGACTAGTTACAGCATGGTTCCGGCTCGCTTTGGTTTTCCACTGCAGAAGGATCAGCTTGGTTAAGCTGCTGCTGGGGTTAGAGGGCGACTGAAGAGACCCCTTTTTTTTTTAGATTTACAAATCTGCGTGGGTGTGTATGTGTCTGTCTGTGTGTGTGGTCCCGGTACACCTTGCCTTGTGGGGACCACACAACGTCCCTATCATGTGATAAATGCCCTTTTTTTACCTTATGGGGACCAGTTTCCTGGTGTGTCTGTGTGTGTATATACACTATGAATCAAAAGTATTTGTACACCACAGGTTTTAACCACTTTCCCATTTATTTCTTAAACTGTAGATTTTTTATTCTGTAAAGCATTGGAAAGTTGAGTGAACAACTGTAAATGAAAATATAAGTCAAATAAAACAAGTTTCCTTCATAAAATGGAAAGAGTATGTGACAGTACATGTCTGACATCCTATTGACTGGTTGTGTGGTGATTCAAATTCAATCAACTGTTTAATCCCATGAAACAGAGCAGTAAATAATGTCCATTGTAGAACGAATGCCTCAAATTTTCTCTGCTGTTATAACTAATGGAAGATGTTACTTTGATGAATGAAAGATATGACATTGTACTGAAAATGTACTTGTTAGCAAAGAATAGTGTATTTTTACTAAATGTTAGGTGAGTAACATGCAAATGTGCAAAAACTCGACTGATTGTGTAAATATATAAATATGTATGTGTGTGCGTGTGTATATATATATACACACATACATATACAGTACATGATTAGATTGTGAAACATACATAAAGATTATTCTGAATATTTTAATAGGGAATGCAGTGTGTGTGTGTATATTATATATATATATAAGATGTGTATCATACATATAAAACATGGAGATGACCTTAAAGAAATCCTGATGAAGTATGATGCTCCTGTTTATCATTCAAAGCCACTTCTCTGCCTTCCTGGTAACTTGTATATTGGCATATGTCATTCTACTAATATGTGCATGTGTTGTGTAAAACACATAGTAACCTTTGATTACGTCCATTATTGTCTATTGACTTGCCTGTGCTCAAGAAAACCACACCTTCCTGAAAGCACATGAAACCCAGTGTGTTCTCCTCTTGTCCATGATGATGTGACAACTCCATCTGAATATGGGGGAAATAGTATATAACAAAACTTTGAATGCTTTTTTTCCAGTTGGCTCCCATAACAGACAGACTAATCTAGAGTGCATAGATTTCTGCTTCTGCTGTAAAACGAGCGGTGATGCCGTGTAATCCCCTGCTGAAGAGCTTCAAACCCACAGCCGAATGATATCTTACCTCTGAGGGCTGTGGATTTGACTTTGTTCAAACCCCCAGGAGGCCTAGAACACAAGATGCCAACTTTCAGCTTGCCTCATGCTTCCAGTACTTTCCAGTAGTGCCTTTTTGAGACTCTGCCGCAGGCAATGCTTGATGGGATATCTCACCCTATATGTATGGGAAACTTCAACTGAATTTCACCTCATTAAGTGAGTATGACACTGGCGTGAGATTTGCAACACATACTCTATTGAAATGTTAATCATCAGTAAATATGTATACTGTGTATGATATATACACACTCACACACACACAAGCACACGCATGCACACACTTATATGGATAGGTAAATACGAAATGGATAACATTTGTGTTACATCATGTACAATAGCACAGAATGTTATTGGTCAAATATGTTCCACTTTTCGTTATGCTGTTTTCATTCCATCAACCAGGTGTCCATCAGGGTGTGGAGAATAAAAACCCTTTGGTCCACAGATTCATGCATTATTAACAGAGGAACAGGTGCCCCCTGGGTTAGTTCCCATTGAGTAGATGAATAGTGAACACCTAAGCTTCTCAGGGCATCAGGGAACAAATAAGTGCACCCTCAAAATAGCCATTACTAAGATACATCTGTTAGAAATGCCAGCACTGGAACACAAGGGAAATAAGCACAAAGAATTCCAAACAGGATAATATGATACACTCCTATTTTAAATCATGGAAAAATGCTCCAGAGAGCATTCTCCATCTAGAGGCCAGATACCGTGTGGAATGACAGATTAATTAAAAATGTGTCTTTTAAGAGATCTACTGTACAGCGTGGCTGAAATACACATACACATTTATGCTTTTTTATATGTGTAGTAAAGGCCGTTTCCTTTTCTTATGAAACATTAGACATTTTATATAGTTTGATTTTTTATATGTAAATTTTCACCCGTCTTCACTAGTCAATGTATGCACAGCCTAATACAAAGCAAATCCGGAGCTGAAGATGAACCACTGAGCCTGTGTGAGACAGACACATTGCAGCTTACTAAGTGCTGTGAAAAAGTGAAAATAGTGATACGATTACAAGTGATGTGGAGGAAGTGACTGTCCCTTTTGTGTAACGTGATGTGGAAGCCAAGATGCCCTAGTTCCTGCAGATCCTGACCAGTGATGCTGATTCCTAGTTATCCAAGTATATTATTAAAGAACAATATGTTTTCAATGAATATATTATTAAACTCTGACAGGATACAAGACAGTAGGACCAGAAAAATGGGGCTGAAGTGCAAAAAAGAAGAAACCAGGGGTACACTTTACTTGAGGGGGTACAAATAATATAGTATTATGCTATTATTTATGTATTATTTAACCACAGATTAAGTCTTAGTTACATATTGATCTCATGTTATTGCATCATTGATGCAATAACACATCTTTTATCTCAAGCAGTTACTATATTTGTTACTATATCCATTAATTCTGCAGACATTTGTGAACTACTGAAGGAAAAAGTAATGAAAAACACAACTGAAATACTGATCTCATGTTTGTTCATCATTAATGGATTGTGATGCATGTGTTATCTCAAGCAGTTACTGTATTTCTTACTATATTTGTTAATATTTGTTAATGTTGTAAACCTTTGTGAACTGGCATAGGGACTACTGAAGGAACAAGTAATGAAAAACAGAAGTTAAATATTGATCTCATGTTTGTTTATCATCAATGAATTATGATGCATCTTTTATCTCCGGTACCTATTATATTTGTTCATGATTTGTATTTCAGTAGTAACTGAGTTACTATTAAGTATTTGTGCTCGAAACCAGAAACCGGAAACACTACAAATCTAAAAATACGCCTTCACTAGATTAACATTACAGCTGAATTCTAGAACAAGATGATGACAAAAGACAAAACTCAACTGGACAAGAACAGCCTCAGCAACCTGGAAAGAGGACCATGTGTGGGGTCCTACACTCAAACAGTCTCATCATCAACTATTGCTGGAGTAACAGATGATTATTAAGCAGGCAATGGAAAAAAGGACAAATCACTATACGAGCTGAAGCTATTAGCTAAAATGTATGACTTTAAAGTAACAGAACATTCAGTTCAGGAACGATTTAACTTATGCTCATCATTTATTTTTGTGTTCTGTTTTCTTTGGTCTACTGTTTGGCAGACTGAAAGAACACTGAAAACACAGCTTTCTGAAACATAAAATGAAATTCACGAAGTAATACATGTACATACATTATACACTGATTACTGAAAATACTAAAGGGGGACTTTGAGTTTCTTGCCATTATTTATTAGTGGCTTTCCTTCTCTAAGCCAGCCCACATCCCTCAGATGTATAGATGTGGTTCTTAACCCACATCTAAGGGCCAATTCACATTTTACTTATATTGCCTACCTGCAATCTTGAGTGCTGCGTGCCCTCTGAAAGTCACCTAATTATCAAGCCCTTTATTATCTGGCTCAGGTGATGTGGAAAAGTTGAAGACTCAGGTCTCAGGAGGCCATAATGGTCAATATAGGTGCAGCCCCCCATATATACCAAGATGAATATTAGATGTGGCTGCCATTGTGAACAGGGAAAGGTTATTCACAAAAATATATTTAATTAAAGGTTTATTATTATTCTTTTTGTTTTATAGGTACAAGGAAGTCCATAATCAGGGTCTACAGTGTTCTCCTGGGACCTACTGTCATTGCCCAGATAGTGTGTGCACTCTTTTGTTCTACTGTGTTGCTTCCTGTACTATAGCTGCTGTTCTATGTAACCCTTATTACTGTGTGTCCTTTTATAGAAATTCACTTTGAGTTTGCACTTTTTCTGTGGTTTGGAGCAGGAGGACTGGGAGACAATGCCTTAGAATTTAAGGGGGTTACTTTTGGTTGCTCTTACTGTGAGGGTCGGGAAAAGAATCACGAATCCATGTAAATTAGATTTCATGGTCTATAATAACTGAAGAATATAAGCATTCTGTCTGAATTTGGGCAGCAGTGAGGTCAGTAGGCACTAGGTAGTGCTGCCGTATTACTAGTTTATTTACTTTTTAAGGACAATAATTCCCTGTAAGATAACAGTTACACAAATTGGGTACTCCCAGTATTATATGCTATGAAATATTAATTAATATTATATTTGAAAATATATCGTCTAATTCATCAATATTCTTTACAACTTTTTTTCAGCAGCTTGAGTAAATAACTTGGAATTAGCAAGTCAATGCATGCTGAAAGTTGAACATTTTTCATCAGTGTTTTCGGTGGGCTTGCTGTGAAAATATAAATGGAACTTCTAAGGAGTCAGGAAGTGAATTAATCGCCAAATCAGAGATGTTTGTTTTGCCAGGAAAAACACAAATTACCATTGCCAAATTGCTGTGCGTACCAGTAGTGCAATACATAATCATTTCTGTTTCAGTATGATACTGTATAAGGATCTTATATTTAAATTATAGATTCAAGTCATCATGTAAGGAAATATCTTCATGAAATGTTTTATCCTTGTTTTGAAAAGAGCCATGCAACAATTTATAATGGAAAAACTTAATGGTGTATGTACCAGTAAAATCAGTAGGAGTACACAAGATGCCTACATTAATCATCACAGCTGGCTCATAAAATAGCTATGTTAGACTTTCAGGCTCCAGTTCCTGTTATTTCAATATGTGGCTTTAACGGATCATTGGAGCCAAGCACCAAAATGAAGCATGCGTTAAAAAATGGGATTAACGGCATTCTCTACCACACACCAACAATAATAACCAAAGAGGTATATAGTAAGTACAGCAGTGATTGCAGAATTCAGATAAGAGCATTCTTTACTGAAATATACAAATGCATGTACATACCATATCAGAGTATCGGAGCCCGAGGGATGTTACATTTAAAAAATAAAAGTGACCTTGATCTAAAAGGGCTGACATACACACTGCATGTGCGCGTGTGTTTTTAAAAATCCATGGGAGAGTCTCGATTCACATGACAGGTGTCTTTGTAAGTACAACCACATTTACATAACATGAAAATCCAGCATTTGCAATCTTAAAGGCCATCATTCACAGTCATGATAATATCTTGGAGCAGTTATTGGTGCCCTTGTCATAAGTGCTAAATGCATTATCTTGCAAAGTTGCATTTAGAATATGAAATTTTATGCTCCACATACACAATGGATGTTAGGATTGTCCAGAAAATCTCAGACTACAAAGTAAACATTTAGAATCAAATAAATTAATGAAAAATCATTTTTTTATTTTCTAAATGCACTTCTGTCTTCTCAGCTGAAACATACATACACAATATATCAATTATTCATATGTCTGTAATGTATCAATCTGTGATCTCCTAAGGTCTTAGATTTGAAAATGAGAAGTTAAATTCCAGAACAATTGTTGCTATGCTGAATCAACAGCAGGCAGCAGTGCTTTTATCATATTCCATTCAGAGCGACAAATTTCCCCTGAAATCCCAGGGCATACGCTCGGCTAATGCGTATTGCTAGACCATGGCCTTAAATGATAAAGCTTCCTGTCAGAATGATCCAATACACGTCCTATTGTGTCCACATAGTGTGTAAGCCTGGGCAGATGGTTAAGCCTGTTCATTGCATCATAACTCTTGAGTAGTAGGAGGAAAGTAGGGAATGGACAGAGGTGAGTGAAAAATGTGTCAAGCTGTACAGTAAGGCTGATGGTGTGTAATAAATTTACAGCCCATGATGCAAACTTGGCAAGAAGAATCCTTTGTTTTCCCCCATTTCGTTATGTTCTGAGCTTTCGTTTTTTTCTGTTATTACAGCCACTCTCTAAATTTACCCAAATCATGGGTATATCATGAAAATATATGAGTAAATGCATCTAGACAAGTGCATCGCATACACATTGAAGCACACCTTAAAGCAAGTGATTTAATATTGTCCAATTATTTGCCCAGTATAGGTCAAATTACCAATTTCTTTGAATTACCTGAGATTTCATCTGATCGCTGGACTTGAGTACGAACTATTACAGGGGGAACCAGCCAAAAAGTGCATCAGCACTTTATCTAAATAACACTCGCTATCCTGAACATAGCTGCACAGATAAAAAACTTAAATACTAAAATAAATACAAAAAAAGCCTGATTATCAATTTATTTTTTTGTCAATTCAAAACATATCACTTGCTACTTTGCATAACCAGAATACAATTATTTAACAATAAAAATTTAGTATCTATTCATTTGCAGTGAGGCAAACAATTAGTTCCTGCTGAACCGATGTATTCTAGTTCAGTACCAGTGTTTCAGCTGAGGAGCCCCAAACTATTTTTGTCATATCTGCTCCCCTGAGTATCGTGGCTGGGGAGTTCTTCGCTCAGATGCCAATGTCCAAAGTTAGAAGCATATCAAAGGTATTATATTTATCGAGCATGGCGATGCCGTGATGGATGCTACCGTAGTAGCGAAGGAGCACTTTGATGTTCACGGCCTGCTTTGATTAATGAGGGGCCCCGCTGAGAACCTGCATGCAGGCTAAATTAGAAGCTTCAAAATGGCTGATTTGCACTATTGTGCTAATTACTTCACAAGCCTTGGGTCGGGGTAAACCAGAGCATCGACTTCTGGAATAATTAAGAAAGGTATGATAAATCAGAAAAGATTTTTAAATCATTGCTTCTCTGCATTATGGGTTTTATGATGCCAACAGTTAGAGCTAAGTTAAGTTTAAACATTACAAGCTACTGTTTATAACTATATTGATACTATGGAACAGAGACATGTGATTTTTGAATGATCATCACAGAAATGTGAGAATGACAAAGAGAAAAAAACCCCATCTGAGCAAGTTGAATTTGGTTCCGTATCAAGCCCATATATTAATTCCAAGCCACAACACAGATGAAAACTAACAGGTTTAAAATTTCAGGGTTCCACCTCTCGCTTTTGGATATTGAATTGACAAGGGAAGCTGTTTTATTGTTTTGCATTTTCCAGATCATTTTTGTCGTACACCAGCATGTTTCTCTCCTAATCAGCTCAGCTGTTGCCCTTCTATTCAGTCAGTAACACAATATCTCTGTCTTTATTCAGTGAAATCAAACCTTTTGACAGCTTACACCTCAAAATTGACAAAGAAAGCATAAATCAATAGTCAGAAAAATTAAGTATTAAAGAGCACACCTGACGTGGCTTGATTTGATATTATAAGCAATCCAAATCTTGAGAGTGTGCTGCCATTCAATGGCGAGGTAGAAATATGGAACATTGCAAATAAAAAGTGGGGGAAACCTATGGAAACAGAGGGGAATAGGATGTATGATGGGAGATTCAGAGCCATTATGGCATAATAAGGGAACATGCAAATGGGACAATCTAAGATCTAAGCATTACATCACCATTTTAGCTTCGAAGGATGATTGGCTCAAACTGTGACTAAACATGGGTAAAGTTATTTGCAAGAAGTAGACTATATCATTAGAACACATACCAGGTGAAAAGCTCTAGTCACTTAATTGCTCTAAAAGAATCATCATTGTAGATAAAGTTTTTGAGAAAATCTATAAATAGTCCAGCTTTTTTGGTTAGGTGTTAGTCTCTCAACAAACGTTATTTCTGCTGGCTTTGTAGCGGCTACTCTCCTTCTGCCTCTGTTTCTGCGTTCATGTCATTCTAGTGTTGGCTGCAGATATCCATGATTCAGGTCACAGCCGAATAGATTTAGATCATTTCCGGATCACATCATACCATTTCTCTATGTTTTTTCATCTTTGGAAGCCTGCCTCATTTACCGACTTATTTACACCAGAGTAAAATTCACAATGATTGTTTGTGTCTTTTCTTCCTCACATTATTTGCCCCAGAGATGTTGTACACTCATTGTGCTCTGTGTTCCACCTTATGAGTTTCTCTTTGATAATATTGCAGTTGATGCTACACTAATGGCTGTTCTTGTTTCTCTGTACTAGTAACTGCAATTGTTTGCTATGTCCAGTCTTCCTAGATCATTGTCTGCAGATAACTGCTTCTCCTCTTTGCACTTCTTTCTCACAGCTTCTCTGCCCTGTTGTCAGTTCCACATTTTATTTCCTTATGGTCAGTCTTATTCATGCACTATTGTTCTTTTTCTTTTTACCTAATGTTATTTATTTAGTAACATGGATTCTGGTTAATTTATTCATGATAATTAGTGGTCTGCTTTACTGTCCTTTGCTTTGCACTGTTAAGTGCTGTGCAAACCCTCCCCTGTCACTACACTGTGGTCCTATGGATGGTATGATAATGAAGCTCACCTGACTTGACTTTAAATCGCAAATAATTTTCCAAGAGGGCAAAGAAAGACATATACGCATTCAGAGCCTTTGGCCCACCAACTGGTTTCCATCACTGGATTCCATAACTGGATTCCATCATGGGCCAGTGGGTGGTTCCTTACATTGCTATTATAATTTTTCTTCTATTGTTGTTTTGGTTATATCGTTCCATTAAGTAACATTTACTTTTACTCTCTTCTGTGTCCTCTTTTCACCCCCTGTTTCAGGCGTTAGGGCTTCAAGGTCTTTACTAAGTTCTTGTCTGTTACCCCCGCCTCCCACTGCTGTGAGATGTGCACTGTGTGCTTTTCATCAATCCCCAGTAGGTATGAACTATGTGTCAGCCAAAAAAAAAAATCTGACAGTGAGTCAACTCAGAAAAAACAAAAGTTGCATTGTACCATAACTGCACAAAATAAGTAAAATATCATTTGCAATACATATCTGAAACAACCCACATTTTTGCTCCCTCCCAGCTACCTGCTAGATAGTCCACATTTTTGTGACAGCCGGGAGGAGCAAAAATGTGGACTGTCTGGGGGTCCCCAAGGACCGGGTGGGGAAACACTGTCTTAGAAGCTGCCGAGCATCAGTGTAGTTTGGCCACATGGCGTTTGCTCTGGGATTGCGGCATTAAAAGCTGAGTTATTTCCCAGTAGTGGGTCCTGAGTGGGGAGGAAGCATGAGTAGAAAGACAGAAAAATGAAAAAAAGTCTTCAAAGACAATGCAGTTCCTCCAAAAGGTGGCTTAAGTTTATCCTGCTGTGGATATCTTTTGTTTATTAGCCTTGGTTCTTCTTTCTTTTTATGTCAGCAAACTCATGAGGGCAAACTTTTTATTTCTTGAAATATGTGCCATCATCCAAATCATACTGAAAAAAGATTTGTTCAACATCAGTCATCATCTTGGCTTTTATATGTATGATACAAAGTTGCCTGATTATTAAAATGTTGTCATTTCACATAAGGTTTTTAGGCCTCTAAATGTCGCTGTTTCTCTGGTTATGGATCATTTCATATGAATATGTCTGAATATATGTGCAATAATGTTTTCACTCAGGTTACAGAGCATGCACTGGTACAGCGCGTTGCTCTGTCCACCACACAACAGAAGGATTCTCCGAAGAGACACACTACCAAAGGAGTCCTGTCTTCATCTCAGTTCACTAGATAGCATTCTTGTCTCGCAGCCATACAGTAAGACTCTCCTACAAAGGTATTGGGAGCATCCCTTTCCAGTGACCTCATGACCCCCCATGCTCTTACAATCTATCTACTGACTTTATAGGAAGACATAGGACCACTGGACTCCACGACCCTGCCCAACACCCAGTCCATGCAAGCACTGAATGAAGTAGGAGAAAGAACACACCCCTGGCGAACCCCAGAATCAACTGGGAAGAACGCCGAGGTTCTGCCTCCACTCTGCACAGCACTCACAAAGGCTGCAAAGCAGCCCTGCTGATATCAGTGTTTGCACTTGATAAGACCCATCAGTGCCAGGATGCAGTCGATTGTAGATCCATTCACTGATAGGTGAGCAAGTGATCACAGAACCTGTTGAAGATGACCCTAGCTAAGACTTTACTCAGCACTGAGAGTAGTGTTATCCTTCTGTAGCTGCTGGAATTCAGGCGATCACCCTTCCCTTTTCAGGTAGGGACAACAAGATCCAGTCAGTTGGAATGATGCCCATCTCCCACATGGAAGATCCCTACAGCCTTGCCTACCCCTCGCTGGTTCACCACCTTTGCAATCTCAGTGAGATTAGGTGATTCACAGCTAATCGACTGTGTACCCAGAGATGTCCATCGTGCTAGCAGGAAGATCAGGCTTAAACAACTGCTCAAAGTAGGCAGCTTAATTGGTCACAACTGCAGGGTCATCCGCAAGGACTGTTCAATCACCTGCCCTGACTATGACTCCGAGGAACAGTTCCAGATGTGCGTAATGCTTTGAGTCCTCTGTAAGCAGGACGTGGGTCCCTAGATCATAAATGGTGTGTCACCCGCTCACAGATTCCTCTAAGAAACACTTGCTTATCAGCCCTCAGAGCCCTTGCAGCTGTCCTTCTCAGTTCCTGGTACAGACCACAGTTGCCATCCAGCCGTGTGCTGTGACTCCTCTGGATAATATCCAGGGTGCCCTGCCAGATGAAACACCTTCTGGGAACACTTGCAACAGTAACACAGCCCTCAGTGACCTTGAGGGTTTTGTCATGTCTCCTACATGACATTAGAATTGACCCAAGTCTGCAATTTCCTCACACAAACTATGTGCAAACTCATCAAAAACAGCCTGATCTTGGAGTCTGGCCAGGTCCAGCCTCATTCTCTTAGTAGGTGGTAGCCTGCTGAACCTAAGCTGAATATTCAGAGTAGCAACAACAAGTTTGCAGTCAGAATTCACAAACTGTGCACTTCTGTAGTCCCTGCAATTCTGCAGGAGTCACCAGCGTCTGCTCACAAGGATGTGATCAATCTCAAGACATCAGTCATCATGGTCAGAACAAACACTGAGACAACAGATAAGACACCCAGAGAGTGCCTTAGCCTGAGCCTCATCATATGCTCATTGAAAGGAGTGACACCAGGCAAACCCTCAAGGGGGTACTGAACTGCCACAGCAATGGCAGCCATCAGAGTGACCAGACCAATAATAGGTGTACCCACCTACAGAGATCTGGCCACTCCCTTATCTGCGTACCTCAGAGAGTACCGTCACTGAAATGCAGAGTTTACAAAGCTCTCCCAACAGCAGGGGAAGATGGTCATCATGCCAAAGAGACAAGAAGTTCCACGTACCTACCCATATGGGCCTCCTCAGATAAGGACCCAAGTGCTGTCGTGCAGCGGGTGACTCCTCAGCATCACACCAGTTCCGATCCCCAGCAGGCCTGACCCTATTGGCTCTCTGGCGGTTTAGAATCTTCTCGGAATGAGGCTCCCAAAGGCTTTCCTCCATCCCCTTCATGATGCGTGCAGCCTTCCTGTGGGCGGCTGCAGCAGAGATACTCCCACAGAGAGCAAAAAAGAGTCCTGTCTGCTTTGTCGGAGCTGTGCGAAGTTTTTACGGTGGCTGGAGTGCCAGTCCCGCTACCAACCCCCAAGTTTTTCCCTGAAAGTTGCAGGATCGCTTGCAAGGCTGAATGCAGTTTACCATCATACCTGGGACATTGTTTTCACTGTACAAATTTAAACATCACCAGATTTGGTTGGCTTATTAATGGATGGCAAAATACATATTATATTCAGGTAAATGCAATATATCAGTATAAAACTTGGTTATTCTTCAAATTGCCCATAGTGTGTGACTGTGTGCGAATGTTTGCGTGCATATGTCCTGCAATGGACTGGCATCCCTATTAACCTCAAATATGCTCAAGACATTGGTGACGAGGATAAATGGTTAGAAGATGGATGCATATCTGAATATGGATCTAAATCTAAAATACTGTGTTATTTCAATGTGCGTGTGGTTTATTCCATTATAATCTTTTCCTCGGCCAATTACTTGGTTTACTGATGGTGTAACATTTTACCGTAAATATCGGTTTTCTACAATGCCTGCCAGTATATTGTTTTAAAAATAATCTTCACTTCCAATTTTGGTGAAATCCGGTATATATTTCATGTTATACAAGTTTCTTTTTTTGAGATAATATAATACAACAAGTGAAATAATGAACTCAAAATGAAAAATGTATGCTCTAAGGTCAGTTTCACAATAGTATTACAAAAAAGTGCACATTCCCACATGCAAAAATAATGTATTCTCATTACGAGGTGCAATGTTAATGTGCCCCTACTGTCTTAAGTAATGACTATGATTATCTCCACATTTTTTCTTGTATTATTCCCATAATTTATCTCCCATAAGATTGAAAATTAGATTTCTAATACTACTTAATCTATGCAGGACTAAATCACTAAAATGTTAATTAGCAAAATTAATCATATTTCTATTACTTAAACTAAGAAGCAATCAAGACTCAGGAGGAGAAGAATAGAAGCAAAGCATGCATTAGCATTAAGAGTTAAGGACATTACATTTGATTTAGCTTTTATAACTAATTAAAGTGAAGCTAAACAATTTTCCTCTTTCTTAATAAACATCTGATTTTTTGTGAAGGTGAGGTATATTGGCCCAATAAAGGAAAGAGAAAGCAAGAGGAACGATGGCAGGGTAGGGACAAAAATATTCCCATAACCCTAACCTAGTACAGGTGCAGTACACTAGTAGAATCAGAATTAAGTGATCAGTGGTTATTGTCAACACACCACAGCACACAGTGCGCAACAACGAAAGTTGTCCTCTGCATTTGACCCATATGTGACTTTTGTGACATAGCAGGGGGTAGCTAATTCAGCACCCGGGGAGTAAGGCTCAGGAGTAGTACCTTGCTCAGGGTACCTCAGCGGTGACTTGCTGGTGGGGGATTCGAACCTGCAATCTTTCAATTACAAGGGCGCTTCTCTAACCATCAAGCCACCACTGCCCACAATCACATTGTAACTGCATGTCTTTGGACTGCAGAAGGAAAACCCACAGTGTTCAAACTCCACACACATAAACCAGATGTGGGATTCAACCTCCTGAGTCACCTATATAGAAACCAGCAAAACAAATATCAAGTAACAAAAATAACTACAGTTATGCAACGCAAATGAGAGCTACTGTAATGCCACGATGAAGACAAATAACCAGCTGCCCCCCATAATTTATAATATTAAGTTAACCTATGCATTAGGGGTCCAACACCTTCCTGTCTAAGTACAGATTTACTGGTTGTCACACAGTTATCTGAGAGCAGAGGTTGACTGAGGCACCGAGGAAGATGTGCAATTTTGATAATGATACTAATAAATTAAAATGCTAATAAATTAAAATGAATGGTAACAAATGGAAAGAAATAGGCCAGAAGTGTGGATTCTTTCGTACTGAAATTAAAGAGAAGTGTTATGATCCTGTTGTCTTGTTTCCATATGCATTACTCTCCATGAGCAATTACAATTAAAATCACCATTACAAGGGTACTTCAGGAATGCAGATGACTGGTCTTTGCTCAAGCCTGTTTTCTGTGAGCTGTCCCTCCTAGCACACTTTACCTTATGTGTATAGCCTGAATGGAAAACTGGACAGAATATTGAGTATAAGATTATGATTAATATACGGACTCAGTTATACACATTGATGCAATGTGCAGTTTCACATCTGTATAGTTCTACTGTACAAAGGTGATCTTTTGGTTCTAAATATATATCTTAATAAAAACACAGGAACTGCAATTTAGCATCTGTACACAATAAAATGTAATAAAAAATTATAACAAACAGTTACTATACAACCAGTTAGAGTTTAAAGAAACTAATTATCTGACAACTTTTAATTGTGAGGTTAGCCCTCAATAGGAAAAAATACAACAAATACAGTATAATATTCATTGTAACATATGTGACATTAATAAATAATTAGAAGTATTCATAGACCTTGATAGGTTCTGATTTGTAAAAAATATATAATTAAACTGAAACCACAGAAAATGGCAGCCAATTAAAGTCTTGTCTCTTTTGTAGTCATGGCAGACAAGACAGTTCATACCCTTACATCCACAAGGGAGGAACACAATAATTAAACAATAACTACAAAACCTGTGAATAATATTAAAGTAATACTTTAAGTCCTCAGTGATCGTGATCTTTCAGTATTTAGTTAGCGAATAATGGGCTGACTTCTAACGGGAGAGTGGGCAAATCACAGCAAAATTTAGCTCAAAGACAACATGAATGAATTATTCCACTCATCTCCCACTTGAGATTCGATACATTAGTTCCACAAGTAGCTTTATACTACATTAGTAGAATAAAATATAGAGTAACAAGTATGCGTTTTGCGTACGATAAAATGTTAAACTTGAGTGTTTGTTGTGCCCCTTTTGTGAACATCTTTTTGTGAAATAGCTCTGCTCTATATATTGCAATTTAATTGAGGTATAATCAGTTACATACCTTTACCTGTATGTGTGTTTTCTTAATAGTATGATTCTTACTAAAATACTCCAGTAACTCACCATAAATTATATTGTATACAATAATGTATATACAATTGTGTAATTATTACTTTTTGTAGGATACTCTACCTTTACTCTACTAAGGGTGTCCCTATAAGTATTGCCAGCCCAAACAAAAGGTAACTCAAGCTGTTATCAGCAACAGATCGGCCTGCGATGGGGACTCTCATTGACTCATACTAAAAACAGCTTGACATGAAAGTAGCCTTTTAAAACCATCACCCTAAGAGTGGAATTATTTTGCATGCTCACTGTTTTCCTGAGTCCCTTCATTGCACTAGAACACCTCACAGTCTTGGGTCTTCCTATTATTCCAGTCATAAAGGAAACACATTAAACAGATTATGGTGTAATAATTGAAGAAAAAACAACTATTTCAGCACATTGACTTATTGCTTAACATCGGTAATAATTGGAACCTTCACACAGCAAAGAAGTCAAAAACATTGATAGCAAAGTTAGAATGATAGAATTTTCTAGATGACCTACAGCTCTGAAGGAGGTTAAAAGCAATAATCCATTTTTAAACTAAAAAGAGAGTCAACAGAGAACACAGGACTGTCTTCCATTTTTACCCATCAAGTTTCTGTTTTTTATAAGCACACATTACAACAAAATCCTTACTTAGGTGCCAATTATAACATTCTTTTTTAACACAACAAATGCAGCAAACTCCTGCAAACCTGTATCAGGTAAATGGTTGTAAGATGGATGGATGGATGGAGGAACAACAGTAAATAGCAGCAGCTTTCCTCTATGCAAGCACTTTGCACAAACATAGTACTGATGCTGTCACACTTACACACTGCATCTATCCTTATATATGCACAAACACACTGACAACAGGCATACATTAAAAATTAACCGTTTGTAGAGACGGCTTCATATGTATCACGCATATGTACTGCATGATTGTGAAGTTTTATGGCCATTTACTAGCCTTATGGTGTGAGGGTAAAAGCTATCTCTGTCTCTGAATCTTGTGGTGTGACTGCTGATGCTGCTGTACCCTGTGCCAAAGGGGAGATGGTAGAAAGTGCTCGAGCTGGGCGATTGGGGCCTTTAATTATGCTGTCGGCAGTTCTGAGGCAGCGTGTGGTGAATCTGTCTTGATGGGAGCTCTGTTTTATTGATGACCAGAGCTGTCTTCCCTACATTCTGCAGTGCACTGCCATCTTCTACAAGGCAGTTGCTATACCAAGCAATTACAGAGCCAGTGAGAATAAAAGCCACTGTGGACCTTTAGAACCTGGCAAAAGTTTGATGGTGACATTTCAATTTTCCTCAGCCATTTTAGGAAGTTAAGGTGTCAGTGGCTTCTTGTCTCCATGTAAATCTTCCTGAGGATGAAACCAGCTCCATGGACTTGCTGATGACAGAACTCTGTCAGTTCCAAGATCCGGTAACAGAGGGTGGTTCTTGCTTCCAGATCTAGAAGCTCGGTGACCAGTTTTGAGGGAATAAAAGTGTTGAATGCTGTGAAGTGCTGGTGTGGTGCACACAGGACGTTCCCTTTGAAGAAGCATAAAAGGTGTTAAGTCTTGTAGAGAGATATCTATTGACAGGATGGCAGTAGGTTTTACTTTATAATCCAAATGAACCTGAATGTTTTGCCACATCCTCATAGAAGCTGCTATACTGTAATCATAACTTATGGCAAAAGTAGACTTTTTTGCATGTTTGAATGCTTTCCTAGGGTTGTACCTGCATTTCTTTTATGATTCTTTGCCTCTAGACTGTGAGTTGCTGGTGAAACTTCATCACATTCTGAATAGGAAATGAGCACATTATTTTCACAGTGGCACAGTTGCTATATTTTTTATAAATTCTGTGACAGGCATCGCATACTTTTTAAGTTTGATGAAGTGTTTCGGAACCTGCCCCACTGGCTGTGAGAATGTAAATGATTTTTAAAAAGATTTATAGACAAACTATAGGTGTGGATGATGCTGTGATTGTCAATTGAGCCATATTATAGGACAAACACTGTGAGTGTATGGAAGGAACCTCAGACACCTCCCTGTGATTTATTATGGGTGCAAGTACAACCTCAAATAGTACGTTGTGTACAGAGACTTGGACATGAAAACTAGCAAAGCTGGAAAAACAGAGCTAAAAGAAAAAGGTCTTGATTTCACTCCAGTAACCAGTCACCCTAAAAAGAGCAAAGCAAATATAAACATTTTAAGTAAACCCATGGGTTTTGTAATGGGGAAGCTCATTTAAAACTTACAATTCCAATTCCTCAGGCATTCCAAGTTTATCTTAATTAGTTTCACATTTTCAGGGTTCATTGTCAATAACTTCTAATGATTTCTATGTTTATATAAATAATTTTCTCTCCTTTCAATTTTGGAGCACAGGTATGCACATACTTTTTTGCTGTCTTCCTCAGGTAACTTTAATATACAAAGGTTCTTAGCCACATTCAGTGGGTATTTGCCCTGCGATGGGGAGTTTCTTCCGTAGCATTTCCTCAGACGGTCCTCCTTTCCCATCCACCCAACCATTCAAGGTAAAACCGTGACAAAAATTTTCATTTTAAATTTCAAGAAAGCATTGCCTAATTCAGGGGTGGCCAATCTTATCCGCAAAGGGCCGGTGTGTATGCGGGTTTTTGCTGCAACTCCCTAATTAGATTACTAA
>JAODJW010000094.1:25887143-25898567 GCA_026777045.1 Hyperopisus bebe
ACCTGGGTTTGAACAGCTGACCTACAGGTTATCCCAAAAACCTGCATACACACCAGCCCTTTGTGGATAAGATTGGCTACCCCTGGACTAATTCATTAAATTTGTGTCAAATGTCAGTCAACGGCTTCAAAGGAAGCAGAATGCCCAAGGCAAAAAAGTAAAAGTGAAACCTTGCTATTCATTCTGCTAACAGTATTTTGACAGTGCACTGTTGTCCTTTGTCAAAGTAAATGTCGGTAGCCCCCCCCTCCCCCCCAAAGGTACGTTAGGAAGATAAATATGTCAATGAGTCAAATGAATTTAAGCAATGTACTTTAATATATTTAATGTTAAGAATTCATTGTCTACAGGGGCAGCATGTGGCTTAGTGGGCTAACCCTGTGTGCCTGTGATAAAAAGGTCGCCCATTTGAGCCCAGCCTCAGCATGTCTCTGGGTCCTTCAGCAAGCCTCTTGACCCCCTACTCCCTGGGTCCTGCTATGGGTGGCTGCCCTTCACTGCCGGCTTGCTCTCCCCTGCAGTGAGCAAGATGGGGAGGCGTAAGGAGAATTTCCCTTCAGGGTCTAATAAAATAATAATAATAATAATTATTATTATTATTATATAGGTGTGCCTTGTGGATAATAAAGTCAGGGACATTGTAAAGGTGGTGGTGGGGGGTGAAATTAAATTTGGAGCCTAATTGGATTGGTCTGGGTTGGGGGCCCAATATAATATGAGGCCCAAAAACCTCTAGCAGTACCCCTGAATACAGTGGTGTCACATACCTGGTATATTTTTAAGAAAGAGAAAGATAGCTGGCTCAGTGAATCTGCCCAAAGCCTTTCGCTTTGTTATCGAGAACCATGTTACAATGCCTTTCTTAAGGCATTTCAGGAGAAGAAAGGTTTATAGACCTCTTAGTGGATAATAAACGATCATTGACAAATATAGGAAGACGGGTGCATTTTCTGGAAAATACAGATTTCCTGCTAAACATTTGAAGTCCAAATTAGCCTTTTGGTACAAAGTACAAGTGAATAACTGTAAAACACATGTGACTGAGGTGAGGCTGTCACATGACTGGAAGGTGAGAGTGAGCAGGAGTGGACATGCTCGACAAAAGCGAAAACATACAAAGGGTGTGCAAAACGCAGAAAACAAATATTTGTGCATAGGCTTGTGCAACTGAATTAGAGTAACCAAATTTAATAAAGAACATAAGGGACAAAGAAAAAATAGTCGTGTAATGTCACTTTAATCAAAGTGTCAGCTGATGATTAGTTTTTGAGAAAACTATAGAATTTAAAGAGTACAGAATATACATATATTTCATTTTCATTTAACCTTTACAAAACCATGTAGCACTGTTTGTTGGATAGGTTTGATTTTGGTTATTTTCTTCCATAATTAATTGCGGTCAGAGCTCTATCCTTTGCATACCATAAATTCTTAGTCTATATAAAATATATTACATGCTAGGAGGAAAATAACTTGTCTGCTTTAGATTAGCTACGACTGTCAAGTAGGTTAGAATTCTTCCGACCATATCATACTGTACTTTTCCAATTTGCAGTTTTATGAGGCAACATTTATGCTGACTATGGTAAGGCCGCGTTAAATCATTTCTTGCTTTCTAGGTAATGCTCTGCAATTTACAGTCTGACTGACTGCCATATTCCTTTTCATCTCACCTCCCTAATAGGTTGCTCATGAACGCTTGGCATAAATAGCGCCCATGTTTTGAAAAGCTATCAGATCGGCTCAAGTCCGGCATGGCCTCCACGGCCGCTGTATTTAAAATGCAACCATGTTTCGACAGTCTTTTTGGCGAGAGATGATTTTTTTAAAAATGCTTTTATAATTTTTACTGTTCCAGATTTTCGGCAATTGGTTGGTACCCCATCCTGGGTTGTTCCCTGCCTTGTGCTTATATCCTCCAGGATAGGCTCCGGACTCCCCTGTGACCTTGAATGGGAGAAATGGTTTCAAAATATGGAAGGATGGATGGATGTTTTAGATTTTGTACTTTATCTTTACAAATCTAGGTTTGAGAATATTCTTCTGAATAGCAGTATTTTAGATGTCGAGTTTAAAGAAATGTCTCAAATGCACCAGCCATGATGAAAGTGTAACCCACAGGGATATTTGTACAGATTGCCTCAGAGCCCTTCAGCTCTAATGCCCAGCAAACCCACCCACACAGGAATTCACCTGAGAGCACCATCTTTTCGTCTCCAATAATAAAATCATACAGCAGGAAATTAAACCTGAGTAGGGCAAACAGATGGCTGTGCTTTACTATGCAGAGCTCGGCTCTTCCTCCAGCTCCTCCACGCCTGGGCCTTTTGTTCCTCCCAGGTCTTCCCAATTCGGCAGACGAGCTGCGATGCTGCAGCAAGGCGCCACGTCGCAGCCAGCATGTGCTGAGGCAGCAGCTTACTGCCGCTGACTGCCGCGTTCGCTGACATACATCTGCCGTCCTGCAGCCCCCTGCTAAACCGACAGGGACGGGGAGGCTGCAGCTTAGTGCTTGAGGAGGCTGCAGCTCTCCATTATGACACTGTACTCCCTCTTTTCCCACTTTGATGATTCCCAGCGTATGACATAAGATCCTTAAATAGGATTTCCTGCATAAAATACAAGATTTAGCAAACTTATTTTGACATACATGTTTTCCTACTTACAGTATGTGTATTTTTAAAACAAAATTAATGATAGTACAAATATAAATATAGAGGCAATGCTGAACTTACATGAAATCTGTTCAGGTAAATCTTTTATTTTTGTGTGTATTAGTAGATTTTTGGCTTTTGCGTTTTTTTGTAATAAGATGTCTTGAATTGTATGGAAAGGTAAATCTGACTTATTTAAGCGCTTGTGAAAGTGATTACGTATGTCACTCGAGAACTGTCTGTACGCTTCAAACAATGAAAGTAAGGACAAGCTCTTCACTCTGCCAGTACAAATTCTGTGCTGTTTTATCAGATGTGAGTAAATGGAGTTAACTTCTCACGTTCTCCGTTCTCTCCTATGAGATACACGAGACAGGTATACGGGTGAAAGTCCAAGGGCAAGGGTAGACATGTTCTGGCACCCCGTGAGAAGTATTTTTTGGGTTAAGGGTGGTGCCCAAGGATTCAACTATGATATGATTACTCTGCCATGGGATTCAAACCAGCAACCTACCGACACACACATTACTTTCAGTTGAATCAGGGATGTGATTGCTGTATTTTGTGGTTATGGAGGGTAGCACAACATGAACAGGTGAACCATTTTGGAGAAAAGGGGTGACAGTCATCACCATTAGCAGAAGCAGACTCCTGTTTTTTTCTTTTACCAGATGCACACTCCATTCTTGGCTTGCAGGACCTCTGAATATCTTATACACTTTCTGAATTTCATTTCAGTTTCTATGAAACCTTCAGCGAGCATCCACATTTTGTGTGCAGAAATCCACTTTTGAGTGCCGGGATTAATGATGCATACAAAAACACTTAAAGCATATGTTAAAAGTTCCTCATAGACAGAATGAGAAATGACTTAATTACTCTCATGTCAATTCACTCAAATGTTGAGATCTCGACTCCCCGATGTAAGGGATATTTTTTTGAATATCAATAAGATTTCTTCGAATGAAAGTGGGCCTTTGCATCTGACAGGCCCCCTTCTTAATAGAATGTGGGAGATGTGGGACAGACAGATGGCAAGCACCCATGGAAGAGGCTGAATGATGACATAGGGCAGGGGTCTCAAACTCACTCCACAGAGGTACTTGTGTATTCAGGTTTTCCCTCCTACCCATTTATCTTCCATACCTGGTCCAGTTAGTATGTATTCATACTTACTATTTATATCATCTATATGCATTTACATTTGTTCCTCATACTCAGTATTCAGTAAGGTCAGATGCGATGCATATTAGGCATGGGGGACCGTGGGGAGTTGCTATCATCACATGTATGGAGAAGAAAATCTCAAATATCTAATTGGTTGTGCTAATTGGATAATTAAGGATAGTAGCTGGAGCAAAAACCAGCATATGGAGAGTAATCCTTTCAAATCAATGGTAAGCCATGAGCAGATGTTTAAAAGACAGCATTGATTAGTATTATCTCTGGAGGCTTAAGGGTAAGGAGACAGCCCATTAGAAAGCTAGAATGGTGTGCGAGGATTAACACTGAGATCACTGGCAGGGCCTGAAAGACTCAAGCATGCAGTGCTGAGGAATATGAGAGGGACTGAAATATATCTGATTAATTGATATATATCACTTATTCACCTTTTTCAATTTTTAGTTCAGGCATGTTAAATTATACTGTAAATTCACTATAAGAGACACAAATTTCATAGACATTATGTCTTAATTTTCGCAAAGAATTGTAACCTGAGAATGATCATCGCCAGATCTCAGGCCATAGCTCAATTTAGATAAACTTATGTAAAACGTTTCACAAGACCCCACAAGAAACCATTTTTAATAAAATACAGGGAAAGAATGGCAGCAAAAGTATCTGTAATGCTTCATTGTACTGTTCCTCTACAAGAGGAGTTTGAACTATGGACATTTTAGTGGACAAATGCTGGACGTAGAAGCACTGTGGCATTTTCCAACTCGGAGAACACTGCTTAACAGTTAAATTTATCTCTAATTAGCTAAGTAGACAAGCGGATGGCCTGGCTTGCTAACTCATCGATGATTCCTGAAAAAACCTTTAAGCTCCAAGATGCAATATTACACAGGAATTCAATACAGCAAGCATAAATTCTGAGAACTTAGAAGTCAGACTGTTTGTGAGGTCATTTTCCCCAACATGTTTCCAACATAAAAAAGAACAGTAAGTTGGTAACTGCAATTATATTAGAAAATATATTTCTGTATGCCCATAAAATACTTTGTGGATTCCTATAATATGTGATTTTTTTAATTACTAAATGTCCATAAAATAAATGCTCTGCTAAATATTGTGCATTTAAATAAAATTGTCATTCTCTACTGCAAAAGTTTGTGCCATTGAACAGGAAAGGGTTTGAGATAAGGCACATGATGTCACCCTTCTAACTCTCTTTATATGTTAATAAATAGTCAGTAATGTTCAAATCTCGTTTCCTACATTAACTCATTTATAAGATTTTTATTAACAAAATCTAGTCAAGGTTAAGATTAAAACTGTTCCAAAGTAATAATTTCACCAAGAATTTGTGAAACACTCTACTGCCTAATGTTTAATCAGCTTAGAAAATATCTCCTCTGTCATCCCCAAACATTTCACATGGACCCGATTCTTGTATTTGTGATGTGCAGTACTTAATCTGACAGGATACACTGATTTATCATACATTTCATGTAAACACATCACTCACATTACAAGCGTTATTTATTAAACGGATAGGCATTTATTATACAAGCAGCCCCCAGGTTAGGAACAAGATCTCCTCCTTCAGTCTGTCTTTAAGTCAAATTCGAATGTCACAAAAATAATTAATGCAGAAAAAATTAAAATACAGCAAAATATTATTAACGATTAATAGTTAATAGTGTGTATGTTTGTTATCACAAACCATTGTATTTCACCTGATTTTGTAATATTATAGACTTTATGGCAATCCATTCGTAAGTCAAGTTGTCCGTAAGTAAAAGGTTTTTAACCCGGGGACTGGATGCATATACTTTTCTGTCGTTTTGGCCTACAGATTGATTGAGATATTGAGATGGTTGCCTGGTGATTCCCAGTTACAACAATACAAATGATTGTGCATATATAAGAATTACCATCAATGCGATAACATATGGAAGCTGCAGTCAGAAGGCCCAAAATAAAAGTACTTTAGATGTCATATTTTTAGATTTCAAGGGTTACAGTCATTTAAATAAATGGCTTGAAAGTTTGTAGTTTTGAAGAAATCGAAAGAATATTAATAATGGCACTGATTTTACATTGAATATAAGAAGCCAAGTGACCAGATAGCAGCTGGTATGTGCAGCTGGACTGTTGCGTTGTTTTACAATCATTTTGGGTTTGATCATTTGTTTTGGAGTTTGAACAAAGCTAATGAACACTAAGCGTGATTAGGTACACAGCCTAAAACTTAATGCATCATAGTTTTGGGTCATCTTAGCCAAATGGACCAAATAAAAGTTATTGTTTATAAAATTTGAGATCTATTCATATCTTCAAAATCTCACTTATACCACCAACAACGATTTGATATATTTGCATTTCAAGCACACTGCAAACATAGACATTGTTTTATTTATACTGTAGAAATAAAAAAAGTTACATCACAACAGGACAATGAGCACTGAGGTACAGAGCAATGTTACCCTTAAAAACAAATGGATGCTGTTCTGCTTTCAAATTAGGCGAAAAATCTTCTGTTTGCATTTAATAAAAAAATGTAACAGACAAAAGAGTGATTGAAGAATAGTGATATTTATAACAGTCTGCAATTAACAATTTCTCAGTTTCTCCTCCACTACAAAACGATTCAAGGATTTAATTTGTGGCAAAACTTTAATTGCAAATTTGTTTACTCTTTATAGGTTAAATTGTGCTTTGGGGAGAATGGAATCAGCCTCTCAGCTTTCAGTGAGGGGGTGATATGACTCCAATGGGTAAAGTGTTAAATAAAATGGTGAAATACAGCCTGATGCAAACACAAATAGCAGGATGACTCTTTTCAATATTTTTTCTTTCAATCACCAAGAAATCCTTAGCATACATAAATTCAGCATAAATATACAAAATGCGATATTTATTTCTCCAACCTGTGATAATACATTGTATTATACAACGTTTATATATTAAAATAAATTTAAAGCTGGAGCAAAAAAAATCTTAGAATACTATTTTATGAGCTTTGATTGATCTAATTTTCTCAGTTGTTATTGACTGACATCATTATGTAGGAAGCTTTTATTTTCACAGGAAGACGAGTGGAGATAATTTAAAAATGACAAAACACAGACAATTATGTCAAATTCACATTTCCATTTGGTGCACTAGAACAGACAATACATGCTTTATCTAGCCGTGTAATCCCATGAAATGAGGCATGACACACAATTAATGGAATTAGTTGCAGTGCATCACTGAAGATTCCTCTAGCACAGATGCCACTCATGAATACCAGCACAATCTTCTTCTTATGTCCACCGTGGGAGCCATTTGCCAAAAGTCAGTACAGGGGGATCCACTGTGCTTTAATTTCACTGGAAACAAAGGATGGAGGACCAGATGGCTTATGGCTGTTTTTGAATGTTTTTTCACAAAGACACGCTACAGAGAATGAAATGTCATTCAAGTGATGAGAGGAAATCAATCTTGGGAAGATACAGTTCAGTGTTATTAAATGAAAATAGCTTTTTATGTAAATCAGTTGTAATTTGTCTGAGTATCCCTTATGTAAACATGGTATCTAAAAGAAATGTATGATTTCGAATTTAAACACATTCGGTTTACCTTAAAACATTACAACCCCCTCTGGCAACCTCACAATTTATCAGATGGAAACTTGTCAAAATTGAATATACAACTTTGTTCCTTATCACAATCTCTTGAAAGCTGCGAGCCTCCAAAGATTCTTGTTGCGGAGAACTGTCCAAATGCTGTACATGGTGTCTAATTTCCACATGTGGCTTAATATTAACAATGTATGATTTATTCTGCATATCCTATGAATAATATGAATAAAAGACTTGAGATATGGTTGGTCTTTTCAAGTACAATATAGAATATAATTATGCTTATATATTATATAATATGACTTCTATGAAAATGAATAAAAACTACTGCAGAACCTATTGCCGCTATTTATTCCATAATTTACAACTGCTTATCCATTACAGGATGATTCAGGGCCTGAAGCCCATCACATTACAAGGGGCCCTGTGTATGGGATACACATGCACTACGGGCCAATTAGAATTGACACTTCACTAGCTTTGGATTGTGGGAATACCCCTCGTGACACACACTCACACACACACACATACACAGACACACACAGGTCTGTAATTATATCTTTGTGGGGACTCTCCATTCATTTCTATGGGGAAAACTCTAATTCCTTCATATTGACCTTAAACCCTACCCAGCCCTAACCTTAACCATAAATAACCAAACAAAATACAAGACGTTTGGCATTTTTAGTTTGTTGATTACATTCACAGATTTTTCTGAATTGAGTTTTCCCTTGTGGGGGGCGAATTGAAAAAAATTCCCCACATGGTCAAAATAACAGTTTTTTTATCACAATGTAGGGACAATTGGTGCCCACAATGTAATATATACATGACCCACACACAGACACACACACATACAGTGGCTCAAACTCCCATCCTTGGAGGTGGGGGGTAAGAGTGCAACCCTGTGAGCCAAGGAACGGAGCTTGAATCTCTTGTGCCCTATGCTGCCTGGGATGGGCTCCAGTAGCCTCAACCCATACCCCCCCATGACCCGCACATGAATAAGTGGGTAGAAGATGAGTGGATGAATAATTGATACCGCAATAATTGGTATGACTTTATTGTCATTGTCTATTAGTATTTATGTTCATGTACAGGTGCCCATCAAGTCACAATAGTTTTTACCTACAAGCGACAACTTAAGTCTGAAAGGTGACGGGCCATTTTAATGAACATGATGGAATGCCCGTTGGAATGCTTCCAAGTGCTCTGCTGAAATCATCAAAATATGCCTTTTTTCCACCAATATCAGTATAAGTTGAGTTGCTGGAGTGAAAAAATCCAGTGGCCCATGGGACAGGGAATTTGGGGCTTGGGTTTAAAAAGATGAAACAGAAATCCATGTTGAACATCATTAGTGAAGCAAGATACAATGTATCCAGCACCACAGGGTAACTTTACACGGCAGCTTCCACATTCAAAGCCTTTATCAAGATAAATGCTACGTCCAAGAGGAGGATATTAATAAATTATGGGATAATGAAGAATGTGAGGGAGCCACACTCCATGCATTAAGCCTTCAATAATTCTCTTGATAGATGTAGCTGAGAGGTCTTCTTGACAGGGTAGCAATGAAAAAACATGGTGGCCTGCAAGGGTGACCGAAGACAAGTGAGAACAAACTGCTGAGACAGAACAGTAAACAGAAGCTTCCACTCTACGAACGTGTGCCTGAAGACGGGGGATAGGGTAGGAAGTGTTAGCACTATCCAATCATTTCACGCATAATAAGTGTGAATCAGAAATGAATCAGAAACTGTTACTAGGCTACCAAAAACTGTTCCCAGCTATCTTAAAGTGTTAGGCTGAGCCATACAATCAGGCTATTTTAGTTATTTTGCATTTCCATTGAATAAATATATCATTCTACTATTCCAAAAATAGTATCTTTGAGAGGCTATCCTTTAATTACAAATATATATATATGTAGGTATATATATATATATATATATATATATATATATATATATATCACTAAATGGACAAGTCAGTGAAATTTTTGTTTTGTTTGTATAGGAAAAAAAAGATAAAAAGTAACAGGTTTATATACGGTAGCTGAATATTTTATAGTTTTAAATGAAGATCATATACCTTGCTTAAGTGTACAACATTCAGGCTGTTTCAGAGACTCCACAATGTCTTGGATGGTAATGCCATTAAGGTCCAGTCTCCGAGCTTTCACTGGGTTAAGAGTGTAGCTTTAGGTGGCTATAATGCATCTGCTAAAAAAATAGCAGTTAATCCACACTAGACTTACGCTGGCTAAAGCTGTTTCTTGTGAACTTGACAGCTGTGAATTCCAACAAAAACACTGGAGCATAAAGAAGGTCAACTTCAATACTCTTAAAGTTCAATAATGACCAAAAAAAAAATCTTAAAAATACAATCTCAGTGAAATTATTTTCCTTGCACATTGATAAGCGTTCATTGGGTAATTAAATGAAATACATTGGTTGAGTAAATTTATTGTGCATTTATATTAAATGTTATGCATCATATAAAATCATGACCATCTTTACAAAGGCCACTGGAGAACCTTGCATTGCGTTGCAGAATTTATTGCCAATTATTTTATCAAACAAGTTAGCAAAACTGATCTGTGGGTGTTTCCCAATTCTTTCTTATTCTTGTAAATGAGTTTTCACATTTCCCTATAGAAGTTCACTTTATCATTCAGATTTTTTGGGGCTTTGGAAAGTCCAGGACTATGCTATTCAAAAGACATAATTACATTCAAAAACTAAAATCAATTAATGTCAGTTAACATTAACATAAATTAAAGTTGGGTTTTCTGGCACATGTATACTTACATGTTGCATAATTAATGAGTAAATATTGAGTTAATACAACACAACAGTGATAATAAATAATTTCATACGTTCGTATTTCAAACACCGGTAAGTCGAGAGACTTGTTACACATAACCAAACATTGTTTTTAAGTAAACCTTGTGCATGTAAATCTACTGATAGATTGCAGTGTGATTAGTCAAAAAAAAAAACAGAACATAAGGTTGAAAGTCTCACGAAATAAGATATATGACATTACGGTTTCCATGAAGCTGATACACAAATCACACTTTTTCAAAACGTTCTTGTATGGAAAAATCAGTAAACAGAATCACTTAACACTAGAACTTTATTTCATTTTACCAATAGATTTACATTGTAAATATTAAAAACTGTACAGTACAAAGGTATAAATGCATATAATACAATCTGAATAAAGCTGATGAAAATTCTAATTTACTGAGATTGTCACATTGGAATCTTGTTGTATGGGTCATGGCACAAATCATTAATAACTGAAGTGAGATGGACTGTAGCAGGTCTGTCACTAAAAAAAAAAAAATCATTTTCTGACATGTCCAGACAGGGTGATAGGAAAAAGAAACCTTTTGCACACTCTTGCTTGAACATGTCATCTCATAATAGCCAGGCACAGTGAGGGATAACACTTGTACTGAAAGCGGCCATGGCGGAGTCAGGCATCCTCATACCCTTCAGTTTTACACGCCATGAAATTCTCCCAAGGAGCTAAAGGCATTTCAATAATTTTTATAGTGAAAATCATAGCACCGTATTTTACAGTGTATGGGGTGGTCAATAAATGCATCATTTGCATCAATGGAAAGAGTTGAGAGCACAAGCAAATTACACAATGAGTCTTTCTGGTTTTGGCATGCTCAGTCTAAGGTTTTCTGTGAAAGTATGTGGAGTCTCCATCATTATGTAGGTATGGCAACAAGCAGCACTGAATGAAATACTTAATCCGTTCAGAACTCCAGATTGAATCCTAAAAAGTTCGAGTTCTGATCGAATTTTTTCCAGAAGAAATAATGGAAAACCAATTAATTGGTTCCCGGCCCCCAAAAAATTACACCTGAATATGTTTTTGTAGCATTTAAACACAAAGTGAACCGGATAAAACAAGAAGAGCATATACTGTACTAAACACATCTAAGCACATTTATC
>JAODJW010000094.1:25898667-25928535 GCA_026777045.1 Hyperopisus bebe
TTTTTTCGAACTGGTTGGTTCGACTTTTAAGAAATTCGAGTTCTAATGAGTTTGAGAACTGAGGTACCACTGTATTAGCATTAGCTGAACCTCGTTTTGATCCCAGGGACATAACCAAACTTTCTGTTATTGTTTTTTTCAGTAACAATACCATTTAAAGTCATATCAATCCACATTAAAGTTCTATTATCTGAGACATAATTAGCATATTTTTTGGATAATGAATGGACATAATCAACACATGTAAACATCGACATTTGTTTTAAAACAAAAAAAATAAGGATAGTGCACAAATAGTGACGTACGTAAGTCACATCTACAGCACTTGAAATGGCAACCATAATGTTACAAGTCTTGATTATAGCATATGGTGAAATACAAATTGATTCACTATGCTGGGTTATGAGCCCTTGTAACTGTATGAGTGAAGGCTCCATCAACATACAATTCAAAATAGCACAACACAGCACTCTGAATAAATAAATAATAATTATCAGTCAGGGAACAATTTTTTGAATATGTTATTGTGACTGGGTCAAGCAGGCATCACCCAGGCATAAATCACAACCAAACCAAGTTTTCAAAGCAGATTTCTTTCCAATAACTGAACAATGTATGCAACACATTTTAATCAGTTCCAAGTTTTGTGCTGTGTTTGCATATTTTGAAGTTGGGGTACTAATTAATTCATTCATTCATTTTCTAACATACAGTAGCTCATTATCAAACAATACATTTGATTAAAAACAGAACTTATTCTTTTTTATTATTTTTATGGCAACCAATATTATAATTTATAGTATTACTGAAGGAAAATCCCGCAAATACACTTAATACTCTTAAGCTTAATTATGACATAACAACTTGAGCCATTAAAAAAACACTGTGTTGAGCAAAAAACTAGAACATTCATGAAAAATACTTCCTCTGCCTTATAATGGGTCAGAGACTGATACATGAAAACGATCAGAGGCTTTCTCCTTTTTGAATCTGCATCAAAGCATTACAGAGCTTCATTAAAGGCTTGCATATTTTCACTAATTAATTCTTTGTCATCTCCCTGTGGTGTTTGTGATCCGGAACACAGATGGCCTTTCTGCTGATTAACACTCACAAATGAAACCTCTCGCTATCCATTTGTTTGTAGAACACAGGACTAGATATGGCTGGGACTCTGCTGTCTTTAGTAAGTACTTTACTAAGTTGCCTTTCATACACATTGCTTGAAACTGAAGATCTATAGGCTTGAATGAAAGAGAAAAAAAAATTAAATTTCACATGGATTGACTCACAAAGATTCAACACAGAACAGATGGGGGTCAAGTTCAAATGCACAGCAAAATTGCAAACAAAGGATCAGAATATCTCTCAAAGTAGTATCTGAAATAATGTTCATTTCCCTACATGAGAGATATCAGAAGCGCCAGAGGAAGAAAAAAAAACTTTTACAGAATAAACCATATTGTGTCTCTCAAACTGTGGTATAATATAAATAAATACATAACAACTAGAAACATTTTATATTGCCAAATTCCAAAAATACAATTTATTTTTGAATTTCCGGGAGTTTATTTTTATGTAAAGCATTTTTCCAGGTGGTATTAATATCATTAATCTTTGTTTGATTTAAGCAAGTAGAAAGCAGAACTCAGCGGAAAAAAAAATCCATTTTAAACTCGCCTATGACATTTTTTAAATTAGTCAACCAGTACAGAAAAGGAACAGGGGTAATTTAAGGCCATGAGGGTCGTATAGAGGAATGTTTCCCCCGGTTTAAAATAGGGATGGGAAATAAAGTGGTTGCTCCAGATCTTAGCGTTCTTCCTATTTCCCAATAGAACCTGGCCCCTAAATACCCTCCGGCTTCCCCCAAACCCTCAGGGAGTTATGTTCTGCTGTAGTTAGAATTCAGTTCAGCGAGCCAAGGTTCATACGGTTCTGGAAAACCTGGAAATGTCATGGAATTTTAAATGACATTTTCTGGGGCTGGAAAGGTTATTGAAAATAATAAAAGCAGGAAGATTTTCATGACTTTCCCAAAACCTAAGACATTAGCCTATATCTTATATCTGAATTGAGCTAGCTAATTCAGGTTAATACTAATGAATGAGGCAGCCATTGGAAGCAAGCGCTATGAGCGTATCAAGGTAATAAGCCTCTCTAAGCTAAATGATACTCATGTTGGTGAAAAAGTGTCAGCTTTCGATTTCAAATACTATCCAAAAAGCACGCCAGTATTTGCAGCCTCCATCCAATATACCCATGTGTTTATTAACTGAACTACTAGCACACCATGTTCGGTTAATCAATAGCTCATCAAATTGTTTAACAAATTATGTTAATTAATTAAGTGAATTGGTTCTGAAATGTAACAAATACATGGAATGGCTGGGGTGCCCCTGAGGAGATAAATAAGATAAATAACTTTAAACATTTTCTTTGACTGTTTAAGATTTTTGCACAGTACTATACATAATGCTGAACTTACTTATATTAGACGACAAAAAGCTGTAAGCTTGGAATAAGGGTGGAACAAGAAGAAAAACCAAAAATAAAGGACAAACGTTATCCTAAGGAATTCTGGGATCTTTTCTAAATTTATTAAATCATCTTTCACATCCAAAACTATTGTAATGTTTCTCATTGGATAAAGTGCCTTAAGATATACCTTTTTTTCCATTTCAGTGGCAATTCATAGCAGGATTACTAAGATCCTGTTCTGAACTCAATGAAGTTCACATTTCATTATCACTAAAAATAGTGACGTAGAACTGGAAATGTTTTATAAGATTGTTACTACTTATTGCTTGTTGAATTTTCATGGAGGTTTCTTTCTTTATTAGTAAGCATCCTATGGAAGCTGCTATAGGGACACTATCATTCTTTTTTTATATAGTTTTATTGTTAAAGGCGAAGAGGCAGAAGCAAGCAAGCTGCATAAAGTATGTTCCTCTAGGAAGAAATTTACCATGTTGAAAATATTTAGATAAACTTTTGGGGAATGACATGTTATTGCAGCTGATACACAATGTAATTAAACGGCAAAGAATATCCAGTATCATGCTATTTTGTAGCGGATTTTGTCTATTGCTTCTACTCTGGTGGTAAAATAAATCTGTGCAGCACAACCATCGATTGCAAATCTGAAAGTGCTTCATTCTGTATATGTGAAATACAATGGTGTGTTTTTCTTAGGGTTTATTAGTGATTGTTCTATGAATTTATAAAATTACAAGGTTCATAAATATCAAAGTTGCTGTATACATGGCGTACCTACCACTTTGAACACCGAGGTCAAGCCCTCAGTGTTATTTCTGCAACTCCAATGGCCATGATCCACACCGGGGCATCCCCAGGATGAGATAACACTTTTGACCTCTGTATTTTAAAAATTCTGGCTACGGCCCTCACTGTATACATAATATACCCTGGGCTGTGCCAATCTGGAAACACCTCACATTAAACGCAGCAATACTTTTTTTAAAAAAAACATGAGCAGTCCATAGAAAGAGAATGCCACAGAAACCACACAAGGTCAGTAAAACTGTATTCCGTGTGAAGTAAGGAAAAAGGAGACAGAGACCACAGAAGAAACCACTGTAGCTGGGCACAATGAGACAGAGACCACAGAAGCACAGACATCATAGACAAAACCAAGGAGTGGACTTGGAGGGCAGTGACAGCTGGATGTCTTTGAAACCACAGAATATCAGCCATAAGTGTTCGGAAGAACAGAAACGCCGTAGGCCTGAACCCTTTGTTCTTAGGGTTAGAGCTTCCTCAGTTTCATTCTGGAGTATTTAAGGAGAAAAAAGTAACGGCCTGCAAAGTTTGCAACACATGCAATAAGTTAGTACTATCAGCAAACATGAGGGCAGATCTGTAGAAGTGTAGCTCTGCTGTGTGGTGGCATCAACATCAGCTTGTTTAAAATGATGTGTGATCTATAATTTTCTGGCAAGGCGAAGTGTAGTTCTCCAGATGGAAATTTAAAAAAATCTATCTCACCTATTAAAATTTAGCTGTCAGGATGACCCCCTACTTTCCAGATGGATGTCGGCATGTTGTCATTACATGCGTCTTTGAGGACAGAATGAAATACCTCACTGATTGTTTACTTCAATTATTAGAGAAATTGCAAACACAGTTAGATCAGAATCACAACTTTTCAGCAATAATTGATGAAAAAACTACCTATCAAGGATCAAAGATATTACTGTTAATGAAAACTATCACAAAAATATAGTGAAATACAATCTCATTAATTACAATAAAAATAAAACTGACAGCGTGCATCTTTACATATTTTTATTGCATGAATCAATGCCTTTTAAAAGTAGATTCCTTCCAAGCTATGCTAAACAAACCATTGCTGTAAACGACTAAACAAATCAGAAGGTCCAGTTTGTGATCACTTTGAGTATGACCTAATATCATTATATGCAGTATTTATTTTCTGCAAAGCTCACAGAATAAAGTTTACTAGACCGGTGAGGATTTTTAGTTAGGTGACATATATTTGGGCAGACTTGGTCAAATCTGTTGCAGACTGTGGCCAAGTGTCCCACAAGGAAACTGTGTTATCTGTTGGATCAGAAATGACCTGCCTCACAGGATTCAAAAAGGAACACAGTTCTTGTTCTTGTTACTCTTCATGGCGGGGAGTATAGCAGTTGATTTTTATAAGAATGAGCAGGGGTAGTTGCTGTCTATTTCAGAATGGTGATTCGGGGAGAATCAGTAACTAAAGACCAGAGGCCTGTGTTTCGGGCCTGTTCAACTGTGCAACAACATTCCTTCAGCCATCAAGTTCCCACCCCTCTATCACAAAAAGTCATTTCTCATAGGCCTTAATCGAAGATTATTGGTAACATGTTACTTGAAGTGTTGATTCGAGTCAATGACTCGTTATTTGACTCTGACTCAAGTCACAAATTTGATGACTTGTAACTCGACTCGACAAAACTGATGGAAAGACTTGGACTCAGCACAGACTTGAGGGCAAATTACTCAAGTCTTGGACCCTATGACTTGAGAAGACTTTTGGATATAGTCCCCCTCTGGATACCATGACATTAATTTTATCTTTTCAGTGTATATTAATTTTCTGCTGTCTGCATTATTTTCAGTTAGCTAAATGCAAGGTCTCCTGAGATAGTTTGTTGGAAAGATGCATCACTCTCTGCATATACATGGACATAAAAACTGTGTGAGGACAACTGTGAGTTGAAACTCAAACCGTTGAAAAGACACTCTCTTTTCAACTTCTCTCTGCCTATAAAGAACGTATCCTACGATGTACTGTGGTGAGTTTTTTGCTGCAGCATGTTTTAATCACTAAAGGTAAAAAAAGCTGACATAGGTAGGGACTCACAACTTGACTTGTATTTGAGTCACAAATTTGATGACTTAGGAATTGACAGCAAAAATGATGGAAAGACTTGGACTCGGCTTGGACTTGAGAACAAATGACTCGCAACTTGATTCAGACTGCAATGTATTGACTCGAGACATGATTCAGATATGCCAAGGAATTACTTGCTCCTACCCCTGCATTACATACCTTCAAAATGCATTATAATGGTCAGTATAGTAATTAAGGATGATTTGTACTATATTTTGAAGGCATCAATAGTGTATTATAGATAAGAGCTTCATAAAGCATTTATTTGCATATTAAAAATAGGTATTATATATTACGCCTTTTGATGATTATTTCTTTTTACATATGTAATTCTCATTCTCACCTTCCTTTTTTAGAACTGACTTTAAAACACGGAACCTTAAGCAGAGACCGGCCAGTCCCATTCATTAAGTTGCTTTGGCTTCTTCTACTGCATCTCTCCACAAGCTGACAACTAACAGTAGCAAGAATGCTCACTAAAGCAGTGTAAAAAGACCAGGAAGTGTTAACATGAGAGCAACAGAGATATCCAAAAACCAGAACATCCCACAATTTCGAAAGGCAGATAACACCCCAAAGCCGCAGTCTCTCTGGCATACATCCCCAGAGGAATACTTCAAGGTCAAGATTAGGGTACTGGATATTCTGGACATATAGTTCAAAAAGCAATTTGAACAAGAAAGAAGAATTACATGATTCAGACGCTAGAAAATACTCTGTTAAGTGGTGATATAGTGAATAAATGGCAAGCTAAATAAAGCTTCTCTCAGTGCTGTTATCTAATCCAGTTAGCTCAAGTTATGAAACTGCTAACGCTCTCTAGGGAATGCTGAGACAGGTCCATGGCCTGTTTTAAAATACTTGTACGTTTATTATTAGGTGCCTGGCTCCTGAGCAGTACTGTAATGCTCTGAGAAGGTTAAAGACACTGCACGATGATACAGCACTGCCTTAAAAGTATAGCAGAGTGTCTTGTAATTGAAAAACTGACTGTTCTAATTAGTAAATGACACAACAGCTAATTTAAAATTTAAATTGGCCTGCATAAATGAAAAAAGCAATATAAATGAATGTTTAATTAATTTGATTATTCTGAATCTTAGAAAAGCTATTGCTTGTGTTTACATATTAAGATCAGCCTAGTAATAAATGCGTTAAAATGATTTAACGTTCTAAGGTAGTGATCATGGTAATAAAAGTAGATGGAAAATATAGAGTTAAGTTGATTTTAAAAAGATAAGTTAATTTTGTCATGATAAGCATAAATGGGGTGGCACAGTGGCCTGTGGGACCAGAGTGTGGATCTCCACACCCGGCTCTATGTGTGTGGAGTTTACAGCTTCTCCCCATGTCATTGTGGAGTTTCCATCAGGTACTCTGAGGTTAATTGGAGTTGCCATGTTGTCCGTAGGTGTGAATGGTATGCATGCCCTGGGTTGGTGCCCCATCCTGGGTTGTTCCTTGTGTCCATAGTTTCCAGGTAACCTTGCACGGAACAAGCAGGTATACAAAATGAATGGGATTTCATAGCTTCATGATATCACATCAGATGCTATTTATTGTAAAATTATGGTAAATAGAAAAACACCATATTTAGTGTAGCACATTAATAACTGATTCTTATCACAATTGGTAAAATGTGTGGTGTTCAAAGTGAGGTATTTAAATAGCTTTGACTCCATTGCTTTTGCAGGCAATTCAAGGATTAACCTAGATGATTATATACTGTAGTTTGCATTCTTTTTTTTTTTTTTTTTTTTTTTTACAAACTCAGCGCTTCAAGAACTGTAAATTCAGTATTCAGTATTTGGGCATTTCTGCAATATGTGTCCTGTCCACATTTTTAATGTTTACTACGCACATGATATTGTGTGTTTTAAAAATCCCTGCTAAGCATAGATTTTGAACCCAAGAGACATGTTTCAATATCTCTCAAGGGATTAGCAACTAAGAATGAAAAACAAGCTTCTCAGACTACTTTTTCCCACTAGAATTGCTGATCAGATATGCTGCCCTATTCTTGGGTACAGATCATGATGAATAGTCTCATGCACATACCTGAAACTTTTCGCCATTTGGACTATATCCAGTACCAACTTTGTTGACCCCCATGTTCTAGTATGGAGGAGACCTATAGAGGAAAACTAAGTATATCCCAATAGATTGCAAGACCTGGTTTGCGCGTCCTTCTCTTAAAGCGATCATGTTAAATAACCAATAGCGTCTATTACATCTCTTTTTCCTCAAACATACTGTGCCACAAAAAAATAATCACAAATAATGAAATCTTTCCTACACATTCCAATTACACCTCACTTTATGACAATATTAATCAAAAATGTGATTAAAATATACCAACCAGCTGACAAGTTTCAGGTTGTCCTCTTTTTTTGGCACAAAACGTATCGGCATTGTATACGGCCAGTTTCTATTCTCATCTCTGCTGACCTTTGCACCTGGTTCCAATTTAAGTGCTCATGCTGTGTAGCCACTGTTTGTTAATTGCAATCCTTACGTATAGCCCATTGCCATTATCAGTACATCTGATAGTAGAACTGCAGACTGGGTGACTCAGACGATGTCTCCATATTTATCCAATTTCCAACTGTGAACCATTTTGCCTCCAAACTGGGATTCAGGGTTTCCCACAGGTGGTAGATTTTACACACTATTGTAAATTCAGTTAAATGAAATGTGTGTCAGGGCAGCACAGTGGCTCAGTGGGTGGCACTATGGTCTCAGACCTCCATAGCTAATGGTTGGAAGCTCAACTTTTGCTCTCTGTTAGAATTTGCATGGTTTTCACCCATGTGCACAGGTTTCCTCACACGTACTCAGGTGAGTCTGTGTCTCTAAATGGTCCACTGTGAATGTGAGGGCAGGCCTGTTCCCTACAATGGACTGGCATTCCATCCAGCGTGTCCCCAGCCTTGTGCTCCATATGCTGCCTGGGATAGGCTCCAGACTGACACCCTGACCCTGCATTGGTTTATGGAAGATGAATGGGGGGTGCATAGTGTCTTTCTTTTTTACCTCTTGAGAGTAAAACCACCAGTGGACATCATGCTTTACTCTTCATTGTCACACTGACGCTTTTCTGTTAGCTGCCAACATGGACGTCACCATGACTTGCAGAAACATCAAAGACTTGATCCTGCACTCTAACATGCACCATTAGCCAACTGCAAAAACTTGGGTTACTGAGTATATTTATGCCAGAAATTTCTATCCTAAGAGCCAACACATACAGCAAGAATTTTCTGGGTAACTAATTCTGGCTAGGTCAGAAATATGCCGTTTTTTTTAATTGTTTTGTTTTCTGGGCACACAGTAAATCCGCAGCACAAATAATTGGGGTGGACCTATTAAAGCGCTTGCTTTACAGCATCAGGCATGCTCTAGTATAAGAAGTTCGGAGAAAACAATACAGCCTCAAGGCAGTATAGCCAGCATATCCCCACAGAAAAAGGATTATTAGACTACACTTCGCAGTATGTCCATCCTTTGCCAGCAAATGAAAGGCCCTTCCAGATACTGCCAAAGCGGCTCGACTGCTCTGGCGGAGCATTTTTTCTGTGAATTACCTAATTATTTACAAAACTGTACAAGTCAAATATGCACCGCCAACTGTTCCTGAGACTGCCAGGATGAGCAACATTGGAAAATTAGTAGTAAGACTGCAAACAAAACAGTACTATTACCAGGCCACCAGACTGTCCTCGCATTCAGTCCCCGCTGGCCTCAATCGAGGGAGGGGCCTTTGCAAATAAACAAAGCCACACAGCAGCTAATAAACTCCCGCCCTAATTACTGGCTGCAGATGCATCAACTGAGGCAAATGAGATGCGGAGAACCATTAATTATCTAATGAAGCCGGCAATGCTGTAGACAAGGTGGAGCTGATTAAATATTAAACAGGAGCATATGGGGAGGACTGGGCTTCAGGAGAGAGTGAGAGAGGGGAGGGGGGACTGAAGAAATGGAAGAGAGACCTCACATCAGGGAGATGAAAGAGGGGCATGTCACTGGCAAGTGAGGGCTGTGACAAGAAGGTTTGTGCTCAGAGCCGCAAAGAAGGCAATTAGAGGTCCAGAGGAGAGCGAAACAAAGCAGCGGCGCGCGAGTGACATGATGAAGCCCGACTTCTGAGGCTGTGCAGTAATGAAAGGTGCAGCACTGCTGGGAGCGACAAGCTCAGCCGAGGCTGAAGTCACAGGCCCGGGGTTTATGGTGCCATAAGCTCAGTCCTGCCATGCGGCTCCTGTCACAGTCTCTGTGGATCATCGTGCTGGGAAGCAGCGAACTGGAGCTCTAAACTGCAAGCCTTTGCTCTTTAAGATATTTGTTGTAGAAGGAGGGTAAGAATTTGTCATGCACTCAGACCATAATTTGCATAATGAATCAGGGTGTGTGTGTGTGTGTGTATGTGTATGTGTGTGTTATTTAAGGCAAAGTCAGTCACCAAAATGGACCATTATAAGATAGTTATTCATAGAATCATATGTAGAGGGTATTGCTTTACCCTGCATCAGGTTCCTCTAAGGGACAAACCAAAAATCCTTTATGGGTCTTTGCACAACCTCCATTCTTTACAACCTTCAAGAGTGATCATTTGGAATCAAAATTCTACAACCCAGTTTACACATGAATAACATCCCCAGCACTGGCAGTTGAATAAAGAGCATAACTAACAGAAGTAATATGATTACATTAAGAATTACCAAAATACGGTTTCAATCCATTGTACATCAGTGGGATACCCAAGATTTGCCAGGGCATGAAATGATTTGGACGAGTGACTGCTAATCCAATGATGCTGTATCTCTGGAGTAAACACAGACAGCTGTGACAAATTGTGGTGTCACTCTACAGTGAAGAGTCGCAAGATCAATAAGAATAATAATGGTACCCTTTAAAAAGCCCTTGATTCATATTTAGAACACCTCTCCATTTATTCAGTGTTTCTGCTACCCGTATCTCCAGTGATCATGATAAGTTTGGAGGAACTTGTACTATCATGGTTATCTGTAAATATCAGCTTCAAATTGCGACCAGTGTTGTTCTTCGACAATGCAGTTTTGTTGCAACCGATGCAAATGGGATTCAGGCACAAACAGTTAGGCCTCTTTATAACTCTGTGACTTGCCTTGAATTACTTTAAATTATTTAAATTACTTTGAATTCATTAATTAGAAAATACATATCAAAGTATTTATTGTAAGACCTGTTTTATGGCTACAACATACAGTTAATTGGGATTAAATGTAATATGACTCACCTTTGTTGGTGTGTTTGTTTTACATTTAGTTACTTCAAAGTTAAAGTTCAACATTTCACTTCGTGCTTCCATTAATATATACACCCCATTGCATATCTGCATATGTTTACATGCATCTGGTTGCTATTGTCATCCCACATCAAACACTGGAACGCTGCCAGTCATCATCCTCCTCTTGACTGCAGCCAAATAAAAAAAGGTTTACACAAAGCACCCTACTTTTCACTAAAGGATTAATTACTTTCTTAAAATGAAAATATAATTGCTGGAATACTGAATGATGTTTTCCCTTTTGCAGTATGAGATCAAAGGATTGTAAATGACATGAATACCTTACTGATGCAGTATTTAGTGGACAACACAATCTCTAATGAAACAAGTTTGTTATCTGGAATAGAGAAACCGGAGAAAGGAAATCTGAACAAATTATCCTCCGTATTAAAAATAACAATCTTTATATTAATAATTATTGCCTAGAATTTTTTATTATCAATAATCTTACAGTCTTTAAGCCATTATACCATCAAATACCCTTCAATAAATATTGCATTGTCAATATATAGACTATATAAACTTATGCAATGTTTTGAAACCTCTATCACCCAACAAATCAAATCTAAAATTTATTTATCATCACCAGTTTGTTACTGGCAATTATAAAATTATGCTTCGATTATAATTCTGTGTAAATACAGGCACTTGATGGCTCATTGAGCAGTGATATAGATTTGCACCCCTGTGAGTGTGGAGCTTGCAAGCTCTCATTGTGTTTGCATAGGTTTGCTTCTGGCGCGTTGGTCTTCTCCCACAGTCAAAAGACAAATGGTCTATGTGGATTCATGAGCATTTTGTCTATAATGTGTGCTTATATATGTGACGTTTCCCCTTAACTCACTGTGACCTTACTTTGGAAAAGTGGTACAGGAAAATGGATGGATAAAATGGTTAAATAATCACATACAGAGATGGTTATTATTGAGTTAAACCTCATAATTTGGTATACTGTATAATTAATGCCAGTTAGCAGAGCCTGATGGCATGTGGAAAGCCATGGATTTGCTTTGTAAATCAGATGTGATCATTGCACCACTATTAGTAACCCTTCGTCAGGATATCATAAATCTCTTTTCCCGAATCTGAATTCAGTCAACTTTACTCTCAGAAGCTGTGCAATATGGATGACATGTGTCGTCTTTTTAAAGCAAGATACATGCATAGCGAGTTTGGATTCAGATTACAAATTAAAATTAGCATAAAGAGTCAGACTTGCTTATTTGCTGAATTCTGCTTTTTCTCTGTCTCTTTACGCATAAACCCCAGTAGTGGTTCAGCCTCTGAATACTGATCGTAAGAGATTTCAGTCTTACCTACACGTCTTTTGCTCATTGTTGATCTTCTACTTAATTCCCACCATACTACTGAACTATGGATTTGACATAAACAGACGTGTTTATTACAGATTCTTATTATGGGCTATTATGATATTATTCACATACTTCTAACATGGATATATTAATTTGTACTGTTTTCTAATTAAACAGATTGTGAAATCGTTTGTTGACTTTTTCATCATGCATGATTTCATCCAAAATGAACCAAGGGTGACTCCTAAATATTTATGCCTATGAGCATTTAATTAATATATTAAATGGAATACTAACCTACATGTAACTAAAATTAATATGAATGTGTGTGACATGCAACCATTTTATCTAAGGTGTACCTTGCTATATGCTAAATGTTCGAAACATCTAAACCGCCATGAACCCATTAGAGTAAGTGGTTATTGAAAATGGATGAATGAAATATAGCTAGGTATAAACTTCCCATATATCATTGTGGCTGTCACAATGTGGTTCTAGCTGTGACACAAGTGTATATAACACAAAGGCTTTGGCTGTTACATGTATACAACAAAAAAAGAAAAATGTGTGCATAAAAAGAGCTTCACCTGGTTAATAGTATCTCTCTGAATTAGTCTCTGAAAATCTCTCTTACAGGATAGCCATTTGTGACAGAGAAAGAAATTAAATAAATTATATAAATAATATTATGTATGAATTTGGAAATGGATTAAATGTTTCTTTGACAGTTTACACCCCATAACTAGTATCCTTTCTTATGTGCCTGTCAGTGTGTGTGCAAGCTATATCTGACATTATTTCATGCTTTTTACTGGTAGCTGGAAAGAACTGTAAGTTTAAATGGTTCAGTTCGAGAACACAGAAAGCAGAGCGTGGTCAACAGGGAGTAGATGCACAAATTAAGGATACAGTAATCCTACTGACATTATTAGAGGTAAATGAGCTTGAGTATTTAATGTGATACTACATTGAAATTAAGTCAGTATTACAGCTGTATTTTACAAATCAGTTTTGTTCAACCTAATGGTCAGCGCTGATTCAGAATTAGGCTGCTATCCGGTATTTATATTAAGCTTTTAATATACTTGCACATAATATCATTAAAAAAATGTTAAACAGGAAATTGTTCCTTTAGCACATGTTTATGAATAAACTGAAACAGCATGTCTAATACATCAAAGTAGTTATATGGGTAAATGAGGAGGGTTTAGTAATATTTATTTGCATTCTGAATAGACACACTCAATCAACATTTATTATTAGGCAAGAAGGTGTAATGCAGGTGTGCACCGACTCATCGCATTAAGATTTTAGTTCTCAGGCTGAGAAATAAACTATCAGAGCTTAGTTATGAGCTATCAGATATAAGCCAAAATTTTCATATTAGAATGGAAAGATACCTTCAAAGTACAGGGACAAAAACACAAAACTGAAACAGAATTGCTTTGAACAATCATTAGTGTTTGTAGAAAAACTAAAATATAAACATATCTGAGTATTCGGTCCATAACTGAGTTGAAGACAATGCACATTTCATTGCTTTCTTCAGGAATAGGATATTGTGATCTGGTGATTTGTGTGAATGCTGGGGTAAGACAACTCAAACAAATGAGTAACATAAATGCCGAAGTAATATATATGGAATCAAGTCAAATCCTTTTGAAAAAAATTACAGACCTGCAAACTTCTGTCTAAAGCATGAAAAAATCCCCCTGGGTCATCATGACGAAAAAATATAGCTGTGCCGTCAAAGTAGCTTGTTGCAACAGTGATTATGGAAATTAATACGTATAAAATTGGCTTAACCTCAGTGAGTCCACCCTATCACCCCTCCATCCTCCCCAAACGTGCTGCTGATGGGAGAGAAAATCAGCTGCTTACTGAATGCCTGTGACAGCAGCCATGACCAAACATAACCACCAGAGGGGGCCAACAGTCAAGTAGCCAGGTATGAGCCAATGCAGTAACTTAACAGATGTTGTAATTAATATATTCAATAATGATAGTACAAAGACTTCCAGCACACCATACAGCAGCCTTCATACTCAAGTAAAAGACCGCCCAAAGGGAAGTCAGCAACTAGATGAAAAAAACATTAAAAAGAAGGAGTAGGACTTAACTGGTAGAGAGTAATGTGAACGCTTTAAAAGAAAAATAAATAAATAAAAAAGTAACAGCATTCTGCCACACACAAAACCATGCCCCAGCTGTGGTCGCTCTAAAAATGCAGGGTTTACTTAGCTGTACTGATTATTGCCTAGTAATGTATCAGTTTAGTATGATTTCATGCGCTGTTTGTGTTTGTCTTTTTCAAAGTGCTACTTAATCAAGGTTATCACCGTGAGAAATGCATTTGCAGTTACAGCACAACCTGTGGGATGCAATATGTCTTTTTAATTGCACTACACAATTATAAAGACTTATTAAATCGCATAAGTTATTGGCCGTGGTACCTATATTTGTGTCTTCCTGTGATGGATAAGGATATATATCTTAAATGCTGCTTTAATAAAGCTATCTGCTACCGAGATATATTTGTAAAACAGCAATATTAATTTGAAAGAGATACTCACTTGTCTGTTTACCTATATAGAGAGGTAAGGAGCATGCACTGATTACAGTGTGTTGCCACACCCACCACACGACAAACCTCCTCAGGGATGAGAACCTGAGTGCAGCCATGTGGCAGGTGATACCTCAGCACCACGCTAGTCCGAATGGACCTGTCTGAGGTTTTTTCCAGTGGCTGGAATGCCAATCCTGCCACCAATCCTCAAGCTTTTCCCTGTAAGTTCGAGGACCTCCTTATAGGGCTGGATGTAGATTAACATCATACCCAGGATGAAGCAATTGCAGGTTAATGGCATTGCTCAAGGGCCCAATGGAGTAGAATTACTCTGGTCATTTACGGGATTTGAACCAGAAACCTTCCAGTTACTGGTACAGAGCCATCGTTCCGTCCCATGAATACATGTGTATATCTATGTATTTATTCATTTTTTTAAGAAACCTTATTGATTACATTTTACATATGCAATGCTTAAAAATCATTAATAATTCAGTAAATAACACTCTAATTATGAGACAAATTATGCACAAAATGTGCATATCGCTTAGGGTATTTCTCTAATCACCCGCATATATTTACACATAGAAATACTTTTTCTGATTACACTTTTAATTAATATTAGGACTAGATAATGACATAAATACCATTAACCTTTTTTGCATACTTATTTTTACTTTTTATTTTTACTTTTAGAAACTATAAAAAATATTGAAGTCTCAATAAACTTGAAGGTAACCCCAGAAACAAATAAATACCTCAAATAGCAACATGCAACACAAATCACAGCAAACTGGCTAATTATATAATGTATGTACATCTGTGCTGTCATACTGGTTAAATGTGCGTCTAGCCCAGGGGTGCCCAATCTTATCCGCAAAGGGCTGGTGTGTATGCGGGTTTTCGCTGCAACTCCCTAATTAGATTACTAATTAGAGGACTGATTGGCTGAAGAGTCCTCACACCTGGGTTTGAACAGCTGACCAACAGGTTATCCCAAAAACCTGCATATACACCGGCCCTTTGCGGATAAGATTGCCCACCCCTGTCTAGCCAAACAACATTAAAAGCATTTAAACATTAAACAGTCTAATACCGACTGAGATAGCTTAGGTTTTATTATAACTAAGCTAAGTGTTATTGTTTTGCTATAAAAATCTGTAATTGCTCTAAAATCAAATTAATTTTGCTACAGTATAGGTAACAATCCTTCAGGATATTAAAGGATTTAGATATTGAGCAGACTGATAATAATAATTTTTATTCTCATAACATACATAAAAATCATCCAAAAAAAATGATGACAAAACATATTCTGGTTTTAGGACAATCCTAATATTAGTTCCAACACTGGTAATTATACACCCTTTCCTGTTTGAAGGTTTGATCTTTTCCAGTGAAGGTTTGTGAATTTTCCAATGACTGTATCACGCGAAAAAAATCTTGTCCAACCATTATTAGTTATCCTTCTAAAAATGATGACACTCTACATGTAATCTTGCTTTTGAAATAATTGTATCATAAGGAATATATTTATGTAAAAGAAATACTACTCTATGATAATTTTCTGATTACATTTGAAATAGAAATATTTTATGAAATTCCTTTATACAGTAGCTGCTCTCTTTAGTTTAATACAGCTCAGAACTTTATTTATGAACTCCCTAAATCCCTGCTTCATTAAAATATGGATCAGTTGATAATTTGGTTGATGTATTTAATTATAAACTGCACAATACTCTTGATACTGTCGCAGAAGAAATACAGAAAAAATTATTCCGGGATACTAATTATATCCTGCTCTAAAAAAAGTGAAGTAAATTACAGTAAAATGACTTACTGAGTTAAAAGTGGTGCACTGACAAAGGACAGTTGTTAGATAAAATACATGGCAATAATTAAGAATCTCCATGAAAGAATCTTTTATTCAAGTTGTTATATTTTAGTTATGTAAATATTGTTGGTAAGTTTACCTCGCACCCATGCGCAGATGACACAATGCAATCTGTGTTCCCCCCAATTTGTCCTTAATACCTAATTTCCCTGATGCCTGGGAGTCTTCATTCGCTGGTTTGCATTGCTAAGAAATGTAGGATGGAGGAGTGTGGTTCTCTTTGCCATACCAAAGACATTATCCTGCTTGGAAATCACTTGGAAATTGGAAATCATTGAGAAAATCTGATGAGGAGATTTTGTTCGACCAAACAACCTTTTGTGTGGAGTGCAGGCATGGCTGCTCATATCTCCCGTTCATGGTCCTGTGTTTGACCCATGACTCGCTCTGCATATTCGGGTTTGTCAGAGGATGCAGAGAGGCTGAGGGTCACGGGTCCATCTGGTTCTGCGGTGTTCAGTATGGCTCGAACTCCATTTACCCTCTGGCACAATGTCTTACATTCCCAGCCAGACTGTGAGCCAGATGCACAGGCACCTGAATGGATTTTGGATACTGTATGACTCCTATTCAAAAAAATAAAGTACTGCGGTACTTCTTAATTGCACAGAAAAGCAATCAGCCTGTAATATTCAAGCACCTACTTTCAGGATGCTTACTAAGGGTCAGATCCTTGAATGCAGTCAGCTGCAGGGTGTGGATTCTCCATCGCTCTGGTTTAAAGTGCTGAAATATGATTACTTTCATACCCCCATTATGCCACAACACTGAAAATTCTTTTGCTTTGCTTTCCAAGAGACAGCCTACATATAACATGGCCTACTCAAAGTGCATGGACACCGCTCTCAGTCCCCTGTGGTTGCAGTGGATGCGTATTCTAAATTGCCTGGATGGTTGTTATGCGGGAGTCCAGGGAATTGGTAATAGAGCACATAGCGCTAGTTTTAAATCACTTACAGTGCCATGTTCTCGCCCCCAAGCTCCCTGATCCCTCAACAATGTATCGCATTTCTAGGCCTCCACTTAGATTGTCTGTCCAAGTGAGAGCGCCACAAATGCAGTGCTTTACTGCTCAGATTTTGAGAGGCACAGATGGTGCGAGGTGGCAGTTGTGTTTGCACTGGCCCCCCCGTGTTCTTTATACGCAGTGAATGCAGTACTCCGTGGGAGGTGAGCAATGCTACGCAGTCGAGTGTATTCAACTGAAAGCCATTTAACATATTATATGACTTTATATAACATGGTATACGAGCTTCTTTTGCTGGAGTTTATTAAAAAATGCGCTGTTTGAAAATAATACATATTCTGTAGACCAAAATTTTTAGTAGCAGGATTTGTTTATTATTGGTACTGCACTTTTTGTCATAAAAAAAAAAAACATATTCATGCAGATGTCCAAAAAAGATTTGTATAATAAGTGTGAATTTCTGTTTCCCTGAATAATCTCTATGAAGGCCAGCCAATGTGGTAAATAGTGCACAAATTAAATTTTTGAACATCTCTGTGAAAAATTAACTTCAGAACACAGCGATTCAGTGTAATATGGAATATTATTCTCAAATTATCGTTTTTAGTAGCACCTTAAAAGTCACAATTTTATCATTTTAAAAAATCATTTCTTTCAGTCTATTTTCCATATAATCACTTTAAAATGAAATAACAATTCAAACGAAATAAGAATTGTTGTATAATACTCATTTTTTATTTCAACATTTTGAACTGACAGTATTTGAAATAACAAAGCAATAACAGCAAATAAACAAATATCCTCACATTTCCCAATGAGCCATTAAAAAAAGACCACCACAATTTCCCCTTATCTTGTGAAACTTTATTGATGGTTATTGTTCAGCGGATCATATACTGCATGCACATACGATGACAAGGAGAATGCCTGGTCACAACACTTGTTTAAAAGCATAATTTCATAGTAGAATCACAGCAGCGGATAAGATATTTCACTGAGTTGTGCGATTAGACGCACATAGTACACATGAGGATATAACTTAAGTCTGCAGCAAGGATTAGCCCCCCCAAAAACTTTTTTTGTTAATAAATACAAAACAGAAACTGACAAACACCTCGAATTAAGACTTTTGTAAACATGACTTATGAACAGTCTTAGCATATGTACAGACAAGCTGCAATTCTTCAAGGATGCTTAGAAGAAGCCTTCTAAACAGCGTTCCTGTGTGGCATTTGGAAATGGCTGGGAAGAATTATTACATTATTACTTACTTATAATTTCTCTTAGGTATAATCATCTTATTAAACAATCTGTTATATATTATGCATCTGAGAATTATACATTTACCTTGTCATAAAATAATAGGATATTTGTATAAAAACAGAAAAATAAAAAGAGCTATGCATTTTCAACAGAATAAACGAAAAATTGCAGATTGTGTGTGCTGTATAATAAGACCGAAATAGTACCAAGATGACAAAATTCCATTATTATCTCTACCTAATGACTGCAATATTTGTAAAATGTTCATAGAAATTCAAATGTTTTTTTTTGTGATTCCATAAAAATGATACACCTTCTGTCTACCAGCTGATCTACTTGACTAAGTCTAAAACATCATATCCCCGTATTTTCTATAACAGACCTTTTCCACTGCACAGTTTAAATATTATACATTGTCATCTTTTCTATTTTAATTGGTACAAACGGTTCTAGTATATTTATTTCTTTCTGGAAAACAAAAAGAAAAATAGAAAGAGTGGTTTTATCACCTTATTATTCTTTTTATGTTTCTCCTCCCATTATACAAAAGTCGGCAATGATATCAATAATTTATATACTGGAGGTAATATAAAAACAATGTTTCTTTTTAAAATGGTCTTAACTAGTAAGTACTGGCTAGATACTTGGTTAAACAGTTAAATGCTGCCTCATTGAACATGTTTTGGAGTTTTGCCAGACAGCTTCTACATAACATTAGTATGTACAAGTGTCTGCTTACATCCCAGGAACATAACCTTTGGCTTTGAATAGTGAATGGTATAAGACAGCTAATGGGATTTGTACCTCCCTTATCAACTATATGGGTTATACTAGGGGTCGTCAACCTGGCCACATCTCACCCACCCACCCCGGCCACAAAACCTGCCCCATACTTCTCTCAATACAAATCAAATATATAATCAAATTAAAAACAAAGTGTCGTGTAAAAATGCAGAAAACAAAATGACTACTATAGTCACTTACACTTTTACAAAATGTGATAACCCCAGACAGCGTAATATTTATCATATATTATATAATTTACATGATAAAGCACTCTGGAGTGTGGCTTTAATACTTTTTTCCCCCATTTGATTTATATCTAGCAGCTTTCTAGATCACCACAGAAATCTCTACAACCAACAGCTTATGTATTCTTTAAAAATGAAAGACCCACATTAAAATACACAGAACAAAATATCTGAGGTATAAGATAAAAAAATGTTTATTTTTTCCCCCTCTCTCTTTAGAGATGCTAAAATGATGCACTACTGCATGTATTGCAATACCCAGGCCTCGGAAAGCTTCTCTTTTTGTCCCCACTGGAAGGTTTTATTATGGTTTTTGTCATTTAGTATGGAGCAAAACGGCTGTATCCCCCTCGGTATATACTAGCCTGTAATGAAGAAAGAACGAGACCGACATCATCAGCATGGCTCCTAGTCTTGGCATCAGTCAAGGGTGCAAAAGCATTCTGAAACAAAGTGATGCACGTAGAAGCTTTTAATACAATCGTCTTTGGCCGGTTGTGTTTACCTACACTGAGTCTACGGTACATCAGCATGGCTACAAGTGATCAGGCGACTTCTCTAAGCCTGGGAAATGGGAAATAAATAAGCTGATGCAAGCAAATTAATAAAAAAAAACATTGACTGCTTGGATCTCAGCATATTCAGTCATTGTATATGATAAAATGTCACTATCATCCATGACAGCAGGCTCCTGAATCGCAGTCCTGAAACTTGTTATCTGTGATACTCCTCATTGGTTCACTGGGGTTCCCATCATAAGGCTCATTGAAGATTTGATGAAAAAATTATGTTTATTATTATAACTGAGATCCAAGTCAGTGTCACAAACTTTTCAAACAAGAACCAATAATTTTATGTTTACATTAGCAGCCATGCAAATTAGTATGAACAGTGCGAATATGCAAAACTTTTCCAGAGCTCCACTCAGCCAAGCAGCTGTAAACTGGATTTTATTTTAAGCATAGCTGAGATTTCAACCTTTATTTTTCGGAATTTCAAATATTTTAAATCTTGCCACTGCACTTAGATGATAGATTCAATTATGAAATTGAGTAATTATCCCATTAGGGGAAGCGTTCATTTAGGTGATAGAAAATTAAAAATATATTGGGAATATAATAACTTAAATGCTGTGCACTGCCAAGAAATTAAGACATTTATCAAGTTTACTGGAAGGATCAATGCGGCATTTTAGCTGCCGAAGAGAAAGACTCAATTAAGCTAAAGTGAGGAGATGGCAGCTATGATGTAATCCACGTGACTGGCAGACTGGCAAAAGGCGAAACGAGGCGAAAATGGAATGCCAAATGGACACAAACGCCGAGAGTGACAAAGTGGCGGGAGTGGGCAGAGAGAGCAGATCATGCTGCGTGCTTACCATGGCACCAATGCTGTATGTGGCTGCTGGAGCAAGTGCGTGGTGGTAGGGGTCGGCAGCATAAACTCGTCCGTAACTAAGGAAAGGAGAGAAGCACATGACCACGCCCTAAACATTTACACTTTCTGCCACACTACCATCACGAAAACAGGAAAGCTTACACAAAGCTCAGCCGACTTTTCTCTGAAAGGCAGTGCAGTGCAAAAACAACAACAACAACAACGAAAAATACGTCAATCACATAGCAAATACCATAGAAATTAGCACACCGTCGGAAGACCCAACTGGCAGCAATTCAAAGCAATTGGAGAGAAGAAAAAAAAAAACAAATGATGTAATAAATAATATGTGGACTCTGCTGGCATGCAACTGTGAGTCTGATCAAAAGAAATGCCTTCTTTTAAAAAGCTGATGACTGATGAGACGCTAGCCATGGCATTACAACATGCTGAACTCATGAAAAGGTTATCTGTCATTCATGGTTAATTTTTCAGTAACAGCAGCTGCGTTATCTGACAGCAAATGTATTCTGTACCGTAACTTTACTAGTATAGCATGAAGGGTACTAGTAAGCACATAACCCAAATACCTGGTTAACCTATGCTGTTGCACAAAACAAGGGCTGCAGACACATTTGTTTGTTTGGTGGACATGTAACCACAATACAGAAGATTTTTTGTGGTACTTAGCACCAAATATTTTGGTAAAAAATATATTTTAGTGCATATTCAGCTTTAGAAATGTATGTTATTCATGTTATTCAAATAAATATAAATGCAATGTATACTTAAACATGAAAATATTAGTATCAAATAAGGTTCACTTTTACTAATATATCTTTAAACTGCTTAAAATCCTCACAAAGAGACTTGGAATGATTGTTGAAAAGATGCTGAAAAATCACTGAAGGACTTAAAATGCGCAAGTTGTTACTATAATAAGCATATAAAAACTCTAGAAATGTCAATAAACAAAGGTGAGAAAATGTATCAGTCTCTGTTACATGAAAAGTGTTAAACATCAGGAGATGCTGCAGCTCAGTCATAGTGAGAGAAAACTGAGAAAGGATTGACAAAAATATGTATTTAATTTTTCACAAGTGACACAAACTTAATCTTCCACACAAACCAGCAACCAAAAAAAGAAATCTTTCTAATGACCACCTTACATGTAATTCAATATAATTTTCTAACTGTACACCAAATTTTAATTATGACCACAATTAAGCAGTGATTTCATTATTGTGGCACACCACAATGTAAGGAGCCTTAGCTCTTATACTGAACAACTAATTTTTAACGTACAATGTATTATACCCTGAGCAGTTGTACCACTCAAAAAAACCTAAGTATTGAACAAACCACCTTTTGTTACCTTGGGTGCACATTCTACTTTAATGATTATTATCATTATGCATACTTTATTTGCTATATATTCTACATGCTTCACATGAATATTATTATTAATTTTGGTAAAAGATGGAGAGTAATTCTATATACAGCAGTCATGGTGCTAAAAACCTACCAAATGAATAGATATGAAATTAGTTCTGAGTGTATTCAGAGCTAATTCTCATGACTCTGTTGAATAACTGAATATCAGGTATATCTCTTTAACCTTTGGGCCCTTTCTGCATTATCTTTCATTCATAATTTATACAAAACATGCCAGTAGTTGACAGTACACGCACGAAGGCTTTGGTCAAGTTATGTTTACATTTGTGTCATTTGCATCAGTGTCCAAGTCCATAATAATCATATTTTTTTCTTTGTTCAATTAATCCTCAAATCATTTGTCTAATATATTAATTGTCAAAACAAAAACAGCACATTTGATCATACTAATCAATTGATGCTTGTAATGCTATTCTAATTGACAACAATTTATATATATAATAAATTCATAACGACACACAACATGCACACCTATATTGTTCATATACGCATAGATGATGAATAGACAAGCATTTTGGTGATGGATGGATTGATAGTAGGATGGATGGACAGATATACCAAATATTACAATAGAAGCTTCATAAACAGTGGAAGCAGAATCTAGCTGTTACAGCTATGCACCTGAAATATTTTGGGGGTATTAACCATCCGCCCATTTTTAATAGCTGCTTGTTTAAATAGGATCTATGGTTGGTCACAAAATACTCCCCAAATGCAGCGGCAGATACATGGAAACACATTCAGTCACACTGAAATACACAGACACACACTCACTAAGGGCAGCTCAGGGTCACCAATTTCCTGAAATAATTTGCAATTATTTAACTTCAGAAGGACTCTTACAGAGTCTTAAGATTTTTGACAGATATGTGCAAGCAGACAGACTGGCAGAAAACCAACACTACAACTTTCATAGGGTGACATTTGTTTTACTTGAGAATAAACGTAAAATATCACCTAGATCAAAGCAGCATTTACTGTATACCAGCATTTATAAACTCTCTAGCTGCTCTTAAAAAATGCACTACAATTTTGGCATTGACAACAAAAAAGTTTTGTTTAACAAATAACAGATCTTAGCCCAAATCTGACTATTAGATAAAGTGTTTACTCTGATTAAAAAAAGAAACTCAAAGCAATGCATGTATTTCTCCAGGGGGGTCTTCCACAAAGCAGGATTTCTCAGTTAGCTAGGTTAACTTAAGCTTGAAGTCATGATTGTCCAATAAGAATTTTGGTAAGGAGTATTCCTAATGGACTATCCTGTCTTCTAGCTTGTTAACCCAGCTAACGTAGAAATCCTGCTTTGGGGAATACCCCCATGTCTTTGTGTAACCTGTATAAATGTCAAAATATGTTTATTGAAATATATACAGGACCAGTCAATAAATTGGAGACACCTGTTGAAATTATTTTTTTTTCAACAAGATAATGACCCTAAGCTAGTTATATAGTCAAGACCACCTAAACTGAGACCAAGTCATTACCAAGACCAGAGTGTATCGAGACTGAGACAAGACCAAGACCAAGGCAGGGAGATACCAAGACAAGACCAAGACCAAGGCAGGGGGAGACTGAGACAAGACCAAGGCAGGGCTAGTCCAAGTCAAGGTCAGAAACAGACTACATAACAGAACACACTCTAAAATGTGAAGCATTGGGATCATCTTGGGGGTAGGCAGTATGGCCTCAAACAGCAATCCTCAACCAATGGGTCAAGTTCTGAAAGGATCACGAGGCAGTTGGAAATGCAAGCATTTTAAAACCAGTAAGTTCCTATGCTGATCCATGATCAGATTTCCCAGCCTAATTGTAGAATTAACCTATGTAAACGGGTCTAGGGTCTGCAAACGCTTAGTGCAAAACTAGTGAACGGTCAACCAGTCCAAAAAGCCAAACCATAGATGCTTAATTTAAAAGTCACTGGCATATCCCATCAGATTTGTGCGATGGACATTGAGTGGTGTAAATTGCAGAGTGCACTGCATGCTTGTTCAGAGTGTTAATTTAGACCTATACTTGATGTAGTGTTGTGACTGAGCTGGCATTGTAAAAATTAGATCGCTTTGCAAAAAAGATTGAGAACCACTGCCCTAAAATTTGTGGCACAGTATAATTTGAACAATTTGAACCGCGGACATTTTTTCTTACAATTTTAATATAAATGCTTTTGTACAAAACTAACATTTTTTTCAAACAAGATGGACCTAATTGGTTGCATTTGAACTTTAAAGCAGGATGTTTTATACCCAGTCACAGTACTGTTAACCCTTTGAACCCTATCCAATTTTGTGCATTTTTCTATCCCTTTAATTCTAGGTTTATTACATGGTATGTACATGAGTTAGCCACATATGCTTTATGGTTTTGCTTTCAGGATATTCTGGGCTACTCAGATATGTCATAAATTGATGTGTAAATGCTGACGCAGTCCTGATATCATCCATCACTCCTTGCACCTATCAAAATTTCTCAATTTTTAGTCTCATCTAATACAATAATTTGCAAGCACTACAAGTATAATCTTATATATGTTGAGACTGGGGGTGACATGGAGGTGCAGTGGTTAGCACTGTTGCCTTACACCTCTGGGATCTTGGTTCAAGTCCCTGCCAGGGTTCCATGTGTGTGGGATTTGCATGTTCTCTGTGTCATCATGGGGTTTCCTCTGGGTACTCTGGTGTCCCCCACAGTCCAAAAACATGGTGAGGTTAATTGGAGCTGCCAAATTGCCCATAGGTGTGTGCATGTGTGTGTGTGTGTGTGTGTGTGTGTGTGTGGCATGGCATGTGAGTGTGCCCTGTGATGGATTGGCGCCCCTTCCTGGGTTGTTCCTTGTCCTGTGCCCATAGGCTCTGGACCCCCCATGATCGTGAATAGGACAAGTGGTTTCCTAATATGGATTGATGGATGTTGAGATTAGAGTCTCTATGATGCAGAAATGCAGGGTTTTCATTGGGGATTTTTCTATGGCTTAGCATTAAGAAGGAATAGGTGGTTAGTTAGTTTCTGATAGACAGCAATGCCTGGTTTTATATATATTTAGTTATTATTATGTAACATGAAAGAAACTTAAATACAAAAGCATTGTGTAGTTTATGATCCACTGAATAAACAGACATAACAGACGGTTTTAGAGTGTAATGCTGAATGTTTATCGCTATTGTTTTTCTGCCTGTATAGGCCATGATTGGTAAAGTGAAACTTAAAAATGAAACTTTGAGTCGTCATTTTAGCCAGAAATGAACAATGCACGTTCAAGACACCTCAAGGTTGAGTAGTAAGTATTATCTCCTTAACATGGAAGGAGATGGAGTGCTGTGATAGATGACCTGGCCCACAATCTCCTGACATAAAGCCTATAGAACTGTTTTGAGATAAGTTGCATTGGAGAATAGGTAGCCAATATGTGCCCTGAACTTGTGGAAAGTCCTTCAGAACTGTTGGAGAAGCATCCCAGGTAGCCAACTTGGTTGAACGAATGCTGAGAGTCTACAGCGCTGTCATTGAAGCAAAAGGGAACTATTTTGAAGAGTCTAAAATTCAAGAAAATTCTGAAATGCTGAACACTTTTCTTGATTGTTGCACTATTTGTTATGTATTATTTCATTGCCTTGAGGCCTTTTACTATAAGGTGAATAACAGCTACAATAGAGACAAATGAATTCAAAGCAGGTATGTCCAGACTTTTGGATGGTACTTTATGTTTATATGGATGAGAGGTTTAAAAGTTTTCTTTATGGGTGGAAAAAAATTGTACACATATCAATGCCTTCAAATGTTAAACTATTAACTAATTTACTTTCAGAAGGGGCTGGGTATTATTGGCAAAAACATATTATTTAGCTCACTGCATCCCAAAGGAAGTGACAGTCATTATGTAAATCGATACTGCCTCAAGTTTACCACCTGACACTTATACTTCAATAAAGGTAATAAACATAATGTGACACATACATGTCATAATTAGGAGTGGCATGGTGGCTCACTGAGTTACACTGCAGCCTCTCACTGCAAGGTTGGGGGTTTGCATCCCAAATCTACTCTGTGTGTGTGTGTGTGTGTGTGCGTGTGTGTATGTGTTTGAAGTTTGCAACATCTATCTGTTTGGATTTTGTCCCACATTCCAAAGACATGCAGTTAAGCTAATTGGTGTTTCTAAACTGTGTGAGCATGTGCTTGTATGACTGTCATAGAGCTAATATCTTGGGACAGAATAACAATCTATTTAGTAGGGAAAGATGGCAATAAACAAAGATTCTTTATGAAGCAGAAAACAAACAATAATTTACTGCGATGGACTGACATCCCATCCAGGGTGTCCTCCATGTGGCATGAGACACGCAGTCAGGCACTATTTCACAAAGGGACATGGCATTTATATTCCTACAAGTTAATCTATAAATAACATCCTTCTTAATATCAACCAAGCAGACAACCATTTCCAACCATGTTATGTTCATAAGTCATCAATCAGCACTTCCATCTATCATTGGCATGAATATTTGCTAAGTTCAATCCTGCAACTTTGCAGTAGCATAACATCATTCTTACTGCCTTCATAATAGGCACCTACCCAATAATTGATGGTAAACTGTGTTACCTAAACAGAGATAACTCACTTTTTCCATAATGTGATTGAGCAAGTGCTTGGTTTGTTAAAATCAGTCAATGTAAAATAAATGAATAAGTCTCTTTTCTTTCTGCAATCCGTATATATATTTTCAGTAGGCATAATAAGCATCAATGACAACATTTGGGCAGCAAAGGACAACCAAAAACACCAGAAAATATATCAGATATGTAGTAGTAGGTTTTTTTTAAAGTTCCTTATGTAAACAAATAAATTCTGAATAATGTGCATTATTTGCAAGATCCAGTATCCCATTACTAGAGAGAATACTAAATTACACGTAGTGTAGCCGCAATGTCAGCTGGTGCCATAGTCATACACTTACACAGTCCATTTGGTCACAGCCTGGAGCACAATACTCCAGTTCTGCCTTAGACATATAGTACTGTTCAAATTTATACTGTACATGCGAACATTTGATTTGTTTATATGAAAAACTACAGTATATGAATAGGAAGGAATCACCTTATTTTTTTGCAGTGTGACTAAAATCTTGAAAATGGATTTTGGAATTTCTTTGAGTTTGACCATACCTGATGTAAAGGATTTTCATATGTGACTGCCTAGGTCACATAGTAGCTATTATGAAAGGTAATTAAAATTTCATCTCTAGGGGCACTAATGCAAGAGAACAACAAAAGGCACCTGTGAAGAACTGGTGAATTTGTAGCACTATATAACAAAAACCACAATGATACTGGGGTCTGTTCTTGCATCAGGCGCTTAAGAAAGAGTGACCAGATAATCCCTGCCAGGAAGGACACGCTGAGCTACTTCAGCTTTGGCAAACAATTGAAAATCAATTAGTATAATAAGATATATTTTAATTTCATCAATTGTTTTGTATTGTCAATTGTTTTAATTTACAACTAATTAATTACCCCAGAGGCAAAATTGACATTTTACACAGTGATATAATTTGAATCTGTTGTCAAACTAATTTTAAATATAATACAACAGTGATGTGTTACGGTAATGAGCTTATGAGAATGACCCATATTGTATTTAAAAATGAATCCATATATTTCAGCTTTTTTCCCCCCTCTTCATTCAGAACAATTATGTAAACAAGCAAATACAGTATGCCTAACTAATTGTTAGTCACTTCCACTATAAACCCACACATCTACCCAATTAAGCATAGAATGGTCAGGCCTACCAGTTAGGTAAGTGTCCTGGTCAGGTAGTTTTGTAGGGGATTCCTGAACTTGTGTATATAGGGCATGCATGAACTGTATGTATGTGTAAATCATGTCCTGTATCACTTAAAAATTGAGCGTTTCATGATCCACCTGGAAACATACTGTACAAAATTGCAAATTTTAATTTTTCAATGCAGGAGTGGGTGGAAAGTGACTGGTATGGCTGTGGGAGCAGAAGACCAGAAATGAGACCTGTGGGATCCCACAAAAATAATTAAAGTAAATCTTACTCAAATGTGTTTGTTATTTTATTAAACCGTTATTCATGTTCTTGAGTGAACAGAAAGTTACATCAAAAATTTCATAGAATAAAAGAAAAATAGGTTACTATGCCTAATTTGGTTTTTACACAGCCAGCCTATGTAACCTGGAACTTTTGGAAGGACATTAACATTTTGAAGGTCCCTAGTCTCTCTTGTGGGCGCCTGGCTAACGATTGCAGAGCCAGCACGAAAATCTTTAATGCCTAAGGATGCAAGCGCCTGCTTAATTAAGGAAAGGTGAATATAAACCTGTCAAAGTGTGTAAGGGAAATCAGATATTTGGCAGTCCTATTCCATTGTAAGCGACCACAATGGGAACCTTTTGTCTATTGCAACAAATACACTGGGCACAAGTCTGGCATTACAGGCCATGTATGTTCAGTTATGAAGGGGCAGACTATACTGACATTCTCTGCAAGTGCAGGCAAATCAAAAGTAACAACTGCACCAAAAAAGTGAACCAACACAGAAATGTGTAGATTTTGTTTGTGCAGATTTATGACCTGTTATTGCAAACGTTGCAGGCAAAATATGCCTATGTGCATGACTAGCCTACTATTATGTGAAAAAACGTAGCCTGTTTTATTGTAAAACACTGAATGTAGCTAATTTGCTAAGGCTGCAGGTTTGTACAGTATTTTGTCTTAACCCGAAAATAAGCATAACCAAACTAATTATATTTTTGTTTTGTGGGGGGAACAGGATGAGATATAGAAGATGTGTTCAGGAGTGGAACTACAGTAAATATGACAAGTTTCCGTGGGAGTGGATTGGGTTGAAGTACATCAAGGAGAGGGCGTACCTGTGGCACCCGTACAGGGGCCCAAGTACATGCACTGCGGCTAGGATTGTGAGGAACCTATTTTTTACTCAGTTTAATTGAATAACCTCACCTGATATGCCTATTAGGTGTGTCAGCAAGGCAGATGTCACTTGAATCCTGCCTAATGGTAATATAAATGTATGTAATTTTATATATGTGTGTGTGTAAAACATTTACTTTAAACATATATGTAAAAAAATGTGTAAAAAGTTTCATTCTGCTACATCATGGGTGTCACCGCCATTAAATCTGAAGGGTACGTGTCCCCCTCACATTTCATAATTATTCATTTGGACCCCCGCCATATTTAACATAAAATATTAGTTCACCCAGCGCTGTTTTCCAGTG
>JAODJW010000094.1:25931135-25943384 GCA_026777045.1 Hyperopisus bebe
ACCGAACAGGTCGAGTGATCAAAATCTGTTATTGTTCCTAATCCACAAAACAAGCTAAACTGGACAGAGATTGCAAAAAATACTACTAGCTAATGTCCCACTCACACCTCACAGTTTAGGGACAAAGAGTGGGGATGAGGGTTAGTCAAACTGAGCAAGCTTCTTATGTCTTTACTTTATTTCTGTGATATTCTAAGTAACTCAGGAAGATGAAAAAAATGAGGGAAAAACACATTTTGTTTGAGCATTGTTTACAAATGCAGCAAATTAAAAGCTCAAATAGAAATACAAACAACTTGTCTTGTTTTGTTCGCTAGAAATCCAGTACATTTTTTGCAAATAAATGACCATATAAAAATATATAGTATTTAAGCTATATTTCAACAAATTTGTTAGTAAAGTATTACAGATGAAATGTACATGGCATACTATGGGAACAGTGATCCAAGATAAGTACACAAGGGTTAAACAGGGTTCAGTCTCAGCAATATTTGGTTTGCTTCAATTTTTCATGAAGGGGAGTTGACTAGGACGGTGAGTGGAAGATTTCAAAAGTCAAAAAGTAAGGGCCTAGGATATTGGGGCCTTGGAGCCTGATAGACCCAACAAAGGGTTTGGATGCAGATAAGACCCAGCAAAAACTTGATAGCTATAGCCTGTCAATATTCTCATTTACATATTACTTGCTGGGTGTGATTAAAAAGCTAATCCACAGGAGATTACATTTGGTGTTGTTATTCGCTGTAGAACCTCCCTGTCCATATATTACATTACCCAGCCAGAATCCTCACTGTTTGATCTTCATCCTTTATACGCACAGGTCCAGATTCATTAGTTTGTCTTGATTCTACTCAAATATGGAACTTTACTATGTTGTATTGGTTAATAGTACTGTCACAATCTTTTAACAGGTGAACACAAGGTTATCTTTAATGAAATTGTTACTAATATTTAGTATCAAAATACACTTGTCATAAGAATATTTCTCATGGAATAGGTAGTGTACCATGTGAAAATGTCTATAAAGCAAGTTAAAACTGATACATCATTAACTTTAATCAAATGTTTCAATAAAATGTTTAATGAAATTTATTTCAAATAATTGAACTCAAGTGATTGCAATTCAAGTGACAGTATACAAAACTAATAAGAACCTTCTCTCTTTGTATTTGTCACTAAAATGGCTCAAATTAATATTTTCAATACAGCTGCCTTGATAATACAGGATTCAAAGATGAAAGCAGACAACCAGTTCAAGAACAACAATATAATAGTATAATAATAATAATAATAATAATAATGAGTTTTTTATTTGTCCGACACAAATTTAGCTTTTTAACCTTTGCCAAAAAAGATCACTCATGAAAAGAAAAGAACCCCAGTTTTAAAGAAAAATATCTGGGACAAAAATGATGAAAAATGCTGTTGATGCTACTGTGCAAATTCTGGTTCTGCATTCAACATATGTTTAGATTACCAGTAATACCCCTTTAAGCATTTTAAGGATAAACTATTTAAATTATTTGTTAAGGTTATTGTGTGGACAACTTACAAATGAAAAATACTTCAGTAAACAAAAATACAAAAATCATTTGGATTTGGGTTCATGCTTTCAGGATTAATGTACAATTAATGTGAGCACAACTGCAATGCAGTTATCCCATTTTAAATGAACTGAGTATGAGAAATGAATGAATGCAAGGGGAGGTCTGGTTGTTTGCTGTTATTCCCTGAAGCTGACACTCTGAAATTGAAGCAGTTACCGCATAATCTGAATGTAACCTCAAATAAGTAGCTTTCAAAAAAAAGAGAAAAATCCTCAGTTAAAAGGAATTGCTTCTAAAGGCATTAGCAAAGGAAATTAGACAAAACCATAAAAAATGAGGCATAAAAAGATTAAACGAAACTAACATGAATTAAACTTTCAAGCTCTTGCTTGGCTATTTTTTCCTTGCACATCTCCTTGTCAGACATTGCATGCCCCACTGAAACCACACAGTGGATTAAAGAAAACACAAGTCTGTAGGTTCACTACCTGCCAGCTTTCTCCATGCAAGTGTCAAACAACCTTGTTTGGTTTATAAAAAAAATGCAGAAAGAAAGAATAAAACAAAGTTTACTTGCTAAGGGCCATAAATTATAACACAGCTGTCTACAGACAGGCCTTAAAAAGCCTTTGCTGTCAGGTGCATTAAGCAAAAAAAATAAAAAAATAAAAAATAGATATTTTGGGTCCCTCCCGGATGCATCAAGAAAGTGTCAGTGATTTATTTATTTATATTTTACCTGAGGAGGTGTTACAAGAAATTTCATCTGCTGCAACGAAGACGAATTGATTTCTGCAAGAGAAGATAAAATTCACAATACCGCTTGCTGACTGGGCAATGTGCTGTCTGTCGAGCTGAGCTGATGTCTGGAGATGGGGAGGGCGAGAGTGCCGGCAGTAAATGGATTTCAGCTCACAAGCAAGCGGGGTTGGGGTGCTGCCCCGTACGTTAGGAGGCCACAAGGAGTTATGGAGCACAGGCATGCTGGGTTTGGTTATATGGTTGAGAAAAAAAACAAGAAAAACTAAAATAAAATAAGAAACACAAATATGTATGCATAGTACACACCATTATTTCTATGTCTTGAGGGTTATTTATAACTGCAGTTTGCAGATTGGCTGTACATTCTTCATATTGACATCACAGGACTCTATCAATACATGTCTATAGAACATTTCAAAAGGCTGCTTAATGCAAGCATGCATCTTTAAGCACAGACTATTAAGATGTTGTGTGCATGAAAATCCATGCATCATAGAGAGTGCATGCTGATTTCAACAGCTTTCAAAAACAAAATGTGGCGGACCATAGGTTTACTGTGATATGCTCAATTAGAATGCTGCTCTCATTTGAAATACTGATAGGGCCTACCTTCCCTTTTCTTTGCCTAAAATAATGCTGCAAGTACCACTGCATGTTGTTTCTCAAAGATGGCTGAAAAGCTATATCGAATTACAGTAAAATATATACAGAATTTATGACATGTAATAATTATATTCATGCAGCATGTGTTTGGATATGTTTTGTGTCATAAAATCATAGATTCCACTCCATACTTTAAATTAAACATCCCCTTTATTAGAAGCATACATACTCTATATCCATGGATTTTGCTTATATACGTGCCACAGATTGAAACATTAAACTGGATGTAGTGTATTGTATAATTTTGCTTTGTTTATTCTGGATACTTACAACGTGTCCCTATTTATGCCAGAACTGTTGTATAATTCTTCCCCAAACTATGACTGATGGGACAGAATTTAAACACAAATCTAAACACTCTTTTAATGTTGGCACAGCGCTGCTCCATTACACAAAGACTCCCTCCTTGCAGTGAGCACATTTCTCATATCCAACTACATTTTTTTTTAATTCCCTTAGCCAATTTAATATCATCATGTTTTCATATTTTTTCCTTTGAGATGACACATACAAGCAACAGCATATTCTCTGTTACCTTACTTAATTTGACAAGGAATATAGCTACATGATGGTGAATTGGCATCTCTGTGTTGACCATAGTGAATGCGAGTGTGTGTGTCTTGTGGGGGCACAATAGTACCCTGTGACAGGCTCTGGCCGACACCACCACCCCCAAAATGTGAATATGTGTCAGAATAACTGATAATATAAATTTACTAACCTCATGGTTAAAATAGTCACTAGAATTTTTAAGGACATTGTCATATCATTTCATCCATTGAAGAATATTGACGGAAAAAGTGTTTTTTTTTTTTTACATTAATTGTCCCATCCAAAACCCAAAGTCCATACAGTAGGATACATGTTGTAGTGGTTCTTAGTCAGTTCTATGAATCAAATATTTTGCTATCGTGAACCTGACAGACTGCTTCTTAACAGCTAGAGAGCCTGAAATGATCCTGTGCAAAAAGTAACAGTATTTAAGTAATATCTGAGTCAAAATTTTAATTAATCAAAAAGATAAGAACAAAAAAAACAGTTAAATGTAGAATATACATGTATTTAAAGAAAATGCACATTAAGTCAAAGACAAAAATTAATAACATAGAAAATAAAGTAAAATTATTAAATTAAAATTGGAATGCTTCAGAAGATTAAAATAGCTCAGAGGAGTTACAGTAATCTTTTACAAGTGACAGAGGAGTAATGTTGCAACTAATACAGCAAATAAGGGGCTGACTGAAATGATCCCCGTGTCACTATGCTCTTTCCCTGCGTCTTGTAGCATCAGGGTTCCATGCTATTATATAAGAACATGACTGATCCATATCATGGATAATGATTCAGTCCTGGGTGCTTCCTTGAATGCGTTGAGAACATAGTGAATTTACTCTGAGAACACTCTGAGTAAATTTTTAAAGCCAGAACTTTCTAGGAATATGAACAGCAATATTGCATCTAGGCTAACTGCACAGTGGGTGTAATAAACTTCCAGACACACAGACATACACATTCACACACGACAGCCTCTATGGTATTTGACCACCAGAATAAGGGTATCCATAATTTGCTGCACAATAGCATTTATTTGTATAATATACTATTGCAAGGATCACATGTAGATTTAGACTCAACTGTAAAATTATAAAAATAAAAAAATGCTCCACTGTGGTGATGACAAGTACTTAAATCAAGCACTTGCTTGAACTGAAGACCTCCTGATGGCAGATGCAGAACACATCCACAATGTCTCTTAGGTGGGTCATATACAATGTTTACTAACACTCCCAAAATTCCTGAAAAACTTGCATGCAAGATAATTACACACCATGCAAGATTACAGCCAATGAAATCCAAGGATCTATAACAGTCTTACAAGCAAGGAACAATAATCAATAATTAAACTTAAAATAATTAAAAACCAAGCAATGTGTCTTCCTAATGTCACATATACAGTGCATATATATATATACTGTATATATATATACACACACACACGCACGCACGCACACACACACATATGTATAAATACATATATGATACCAGCAGCTAACCATGCAAGATTAAAAACAAACACCAGGACATTTACCCTTGCATGCAACATGAGAACATTTTAAATCTTGCATGCAAGCCAATCTTCAGGCTTTTTGGTCGTGTAGTCCACATTATGAACAGTGCAAGAAATGTGTAGAATCATAATCCACAGTTTGTTAGAAATGGACCAAACACACTGAGTATTTATGGACACCACATTTAAAGTTTAAAAGTTAAAATCTTTAGTTTTAATGTTTTTTTTTAATAAGTATCAAAATAAAAAATATAACAATGATCACTGGAAATATACAAAATATATAGGTTGGGCAACATGACAATAATTCGAAAGCAGATATTTTTAACAAGTTTTTTCTTGTTTTAGGACATTCTAATTTTATAACCTTTTTCATTTGTGCAAGGCGCAATTCATATTCAAGTTGGGGAAGTTTGCTTCCATCTATAGATGGGTAAGAATAACCACTGGTTCTTCTATATTACATTCAGTGACACAGTGTGTGTGTGTGTGTGTGTGTGTGTGTGGTGATGTATATAGTTCATTGTGGGGACATTTGGTCCCCCTAATGTGATAAAAACTGTTATTTTCAAGCTATAAAAAAGTCTATAAAAGTCTATGACTGCAATCACACAACTGAATAGACAGTCCCCACAAAGATATAGACACCTAATCTGTGTGTGTGCTTGTGCATGTGTGGTCATGCATATATTAAATTGTGTGGACTGGATTTCCCCACAATATGACTATAAATAAAAAAGATATTTTTTCAGTCCTCATAAGGGGAAATTCATTTTTATAAAAATCTGTGAATGCAATCACAATACTAAAAATGCTAGCAGTCTTATATTTTGATTGGTTACCTATGGTTAAGGTTAGGACTGGGTAGGTGTGCCAATGATGCTGAACACTGGTGAGCAGGTAGCTTGGTGGCTATTGACATAAACGTCTAATCCAAAGGATGCAGGTTCAGAGCCCCAAAGGGCCTTTGCTGTATTAACATTATCCAAGGCAGATAACCTTGGTTTTTCTAGCAAAACTATCCTTAAGATTTCATTGACAGGTAAAAGTGCTAGATCAAAGAGTAAAATGCTGTTAGGGAGGCTTACTCACGCTCCAATTTAACATTCACTATCAATACCTGAAAATATCAAAGTGCGACTTTTTTTATATATAGATTTCATAGATTGGTTGCAGGACAAAATCACTAACAGATCCATACAGCATAAATTAGGGGGAAAACAAACAATAAATGTATTATATTGCCAGAAAGCCTGATAGCATCACGCTATTATTTTGTCATATCGCCCCCTTTCAACATTAATATTTATCCATATTTAGCAATGACAAGATCTGATGGATATGAATTAATAGAGAATTTAAGCTGATAATACTGCAGTACTGCAGCTTCTCTGCACGCTCCATCTCTGGATGTGTGCTGCTGCAGCGTTATATAGAATGTGGTTTATAAAGCTCCCAAGATTGGCTAGCTTTACTCTCATGCAAGATTGTATCAAACCCTAAGATTTCATTGGCTGCAAACTCCTGCATGCAAGGCTTATTTGACTTACAGCAGTGCTGGCCCCTCATACACAAGTGTATATGCGTGTTCGAACCACTCCTCCAAAGTGATGACATTGACACCATTTAAACAACACAAAAATGATTACAAGTTCAACTTAAAGGCTACCCTTATGAAAAACCTATTTTATGCTCTGCTGCTGATGTATGTGCACCATGAATTGTGAATGTGTTGGCTAATAAAAAAGATATATTGATAATAACAAAAAGTATGACAATAAGAGCAGCAAATAATGCATATAGTTTTTTTTTTTTAAAGTATGCTTTCAGCCTTTTTCTTCTGCTGAACAATTAGGTTATTCATAAACCTGTCAATTCTGCCCTGTTTAATTAGGTAGTTACTGCTGGCGCACTAAGCCACCACTGCTAATTTGCCAATTACATTTACAGTGACATCTCAATTGATCTTATTTGCCAATTACTGCACTGTGCATCACAATAGGCCCTGTCAAAATTGGAAAATGGAATTTTAATAAACAATCCTGGCCTTTTGTGCTTGATGCTTATTGGAAATGGAAAGAGGGAACTGACCCAAGATCCACATGAGTCTCCGGTAAAGAAGACACGGCTGTAAATAGCTGTTTAAAGTTGTGTGTTTAGTGGTATCACTTAAGCCTTCAGGCTGATCCTGGAGGTGAATGGCACGTCGTGATAATGTCTTACCTATCGCCGTAGGCCACGGCTGTGGCAGTGGCAGGCTGGGCATATCTGTAGGCAGCATAACCACCCTAGAAAATACAACAAACATTAAAGGTTTCCTTGTGCAGATTCCTTTTTTTGACAGTCGATCTCTTATATTGTATTTATTTATTTATCAGATTCTGTTATCCAAAGCGACATACAGAAAGCAGGAACAATTGCAGCTAAGGGCCTAGTTCAAGAGTCCAGTGTTGAAATCGTTCCGCCGATCATGGGATGTGTAACAGCGACCCTTCGGTCACAGTCGCAGAGTCCTACCCCGCAGAGCCTCACTCTCTCGCCAGGAGTTGTGATATAGCAAACCTTAGAAATAACTTTGAACTCCCCAAGATGTCAGGATTCTCCAACTTACTCTACAGGAAATTTCTTAATGCATGATGTGCCTCTTTATGGAAGGTGGAATTCATAATTGACAATGCAGTACGAAATTCTTCAAACAAGTGACTAATAACATATTCAAAGAGTTGGACCAAATTATCCCTTTATGTGAGGTGCATAAGATGAACTTTGTAAAACTATGCCTGATAGTTTAACCTACACTACACACATCAAAAAAGCATATTTAATGCGAAAAATGTGCACATGGTAAAAATCATACATGGAGAAAATGCCCTTTTGTATGTGTCCGTCATGTTACAAACAAAATCTATAAAAGTAATATGTGGTATTCGATGGCATTTCTACCTGCCTGTCATCTACTCATCTGTTTATTACTAGATTACTGCTAATCAAACAATGTACCGGGGCAACTTCAGAACAACAGCTAATAGCGACTAATAGTCTCTCTGACCAGTTAGTTATCTGGCCCAAAGAAACCTGGGTTCCGTCCATGACATTATTTACATATAAAATGTAACATGCATGCCCCGCCCCCCTCCCATAACCGGGTTGCGGTGAGCCTGGAGCCCATCCCAGAAATCAGAGGGCAGGAGGCAGGAAGACACTCCAGACGGGTTGCCAGTCCACCCCCAGGCTCACACTCACACACACTAAGGGTGATTTAGAGCCACCAATCCACCTAACCTCATGTTTTTGGACTGTGCTAAGAAACTGGAGTATCCCAGGGAAAGAGAAGAAGCGCATACAAAATCCACACACACAGAACGGGGCCAGAAATCAGACCCACAACCCCAGAGGTGTGAGGCTACAGTGCCATTTGATACATAGAAATAATAATATATTATAATGTCTTAGTTACATCATCTGGATAATAATTCATCTTTTGTTCAGTCAAGTGTACTATAATATGTAGGTATCAAATATGAGATTGCTTGTCAGTTCAACAATTTCCCTAGTGCCTTTGAGGTTTTAAATGTACATTCTTCTCTTTTACACTTCCACAGCTTAATTTCCTCTCTCTCATCAAAAATGTATAAAATATACTCAAACAGTCCATACGGAATGGCTTGCAATAAATATGTTTCCTAATACTGTCTAATGCATATTTAATGTCCATATAAATTTGCAGCAATCAATCTCAGCCAAAACTGCACTCTTCTAATGATAACTGAGAAGAGAAAACTGTGTGGATCAGGTTTTCACAATCCTGTAATTTTCATGCTTTTCATGTTGTACTGACTATCCATTTTAATCACAAAGCATAACTGGGAAAAAATGTCAGATAAAACTGAAAGAAAAAAGGGATGTCTGACTACATTTCATACAGGGTAGTAAGGTAACCATGCATCACATGGAAAAATTGACATGTCTCTCATAGGAGATAATCCCTCACCACACACACAAACACACAAGTACTAAGCATGAAGAGTAAAAAGAACAACATTTGCATTAAACACAGATTGCACTGATTACAGTGTGTTGCGCACCCACCATACAACAAACCACCTCAGGGTTGAGAACCTGAGTGCAGCCATGTGGCAGGTGATACCTCAGCACCACAGTAGTCCGAATGGACCAGTGTGAGTTTTTTCCACTGACTGGAATGCCAATCCTGCCACCAACCCCCAAACTTTCCCCTTTACTTTGGAGGACCTCCTTATAGGGCTGGATGTAGATTAACGTCATACCCAGGACGAAGCCATTGCAGGCAAAGGGGCTTGTTCAAGGCCCCAATGGAGTAGAATTACGTTGGACATTCATGGGATTTGAACCAGCAACCATCCAGTTGCTGGCACAGACCCCTAGCCTCAGGGGTTTTAGCTAAACGAATAAAATATGTTGATCAATATTAAATATTTAGCTAGTTAGATGCATCTAATTATGAAGCTATGTTTCATGTTAGTTGCAATGTCACAACTTCAATGGAATGATACTGAATTTCCAGCGGTTTGTGAGTGAGAAAGTTTTTTTGTTTACAGTCTTAGCCTCCCCTACTGACTAATACATATTTGATGCATGAAAGTAAATTTTGTAAATTTATGTGCTCATAGATTTCTTTTTGTAGATTCATGCACACGTAAATAAATTCTTTTAAAAATTACTTGGCATTTATGTAACTAGGCTGGGAGAAAGATTACATTTTCAAGAGTCATCCATCTATTTTGAAAAATCATTAATTCCAGCAGGCATAAGGAATATTGCAGGAGCATATGAACTCCACTCATAGCTCTGGTTAAAGCCAATTCCACAAACATGGAGTGGAGAGGTGATTCCACATGTTTAGGCATTGTGCACTTTCAGAAACAATTGTTTCTTTTAATAGAACCATAACTTGTAACTATGAGTTTAATCTACCATATTAAGGAAGCAAAGTGATACAGTACATAAAATGTTAATCAATGAATACTTACATAAATATCTGCACCATAAAACCCATCCTGGTACACAACACTGAAAATATACACAAAATAATAATAATAATGAAAAAGTTAGTGCATGTTTACAAGGAAACTCAATGAAACCCATCTTCCCAGAGTTGTTGAACAATAGCACACTGTTTGAGTACTGGGAAAATGCAGTCTAATTTGTTTACCTGTGACTTGGTTGACCTGGTTTACTAATCCTGGATGTAATTTATTCCAATTGAATTTAAAAATCATAAAAATTCTCAGATGTTCCATGCACGGCCTGAGCCCTGCTGAATTTATTTACAGGCCCAGTTCACAAAGTGCAAAAATTATGTTAACTTGACTTGTACACTTTTTGGACACAGAAATGATGAAGTACATTGGAATGTCATGAAACTAGGATTCTGCAATAGTTCTAAGGTATAAAACAAATGCAAAGGCTGGGACACTCACCCTCCATAGGCAGGAATAGGTGGCGGGGGGGCGGCTGCCCGAAAGGCGTTGTAGACGGTCCGCCCTCGGCCTCTCAAATGGGCCCCTCTGTACGCAGCTGCTGCCGTTGCAGCTGGATACGGAAAGCCTGGAACTGTGGAGGATATACAGGTGACAAAGAGTAAGACCAAGCACCTATGTCCCTGAATATAGATATGTGGTTAGCTGCAGGGGGAGAAGAATAGTGTTATGTTACCCCTCTGCATTTTCACCATCAAAGCATTGGATGTTAATTAACTACCGTTGTTAATTAAGCACCTTGAGCAGTTAGTAAAAACCATGAAAAACTAGCTGAGCTCTTAACTCTTTCCATCCAGAGTTGGAGGTGGTTGCTCAGCGGCCTGGGAATCTCTGCCTGTTTGCAGGTCATGGGTTTGAATCCCTTGGCCAACAGAGTAACCGTATCACCATTGGACTCTTGACCCTAAATGCTCTGTATATGCATGTATGTACATTTGTGTCTTTTGTGGAGGAAACTCCTTAATTTCCCCACAAAGATGAAACACAGAACCCACCTGAATGATGCACAGCAATCATTCTCTGTGTCAAACCTCACCACACATCAGCCTATTTGGGTGATGAGCTAAGGCATTATTTTTCTGCATATTATACTGGAGAATGATTAAATGGCCTCCATTTTGTCATGGGGGCTGAATTGTAATTTGGCCAGGGCATCAGGGTTAACCTTGTGGTAAAAGTCTTTACAAAAGAAGTCAAGCAGAATTTTAATGCTAGAAAAAAGGTGTGTTTACTTTAACAACTTGTGGATAATATGTTAATATTCCCGTGAGTATTAACCAAAAATCATAGCAGTGATAAATGTGAAAAGCTAGTTTTTCAAATCTGTACATTTTAACAACATAACACATTTAGGTTATGACAGTCTTGACCTGAGCACCAAGCTCAGACCGATTTTTACATTGCAGCCATTATTACATTCAATTTAATTCAATATAATGCAATTTTATGCAGTTATACGTGGGAAAATAATAACAACTATAGAAATCTGTAGGAGCCCAAGGCTACATTGCAAACCATTTTCACAATTAACATGAATTAAAATAAATTGTAGATTTCATTACTGTTTTAATATTAAATCAAAATGCTTGTTACTCAGAAGATCTAAGATGCATCATCCATCCTTCCATCCATCCATCTCATGACCTCTTGGTCAGGGTCATGGAATAGTTTTCATAATCATCTCTGGATGATTTTACGGTCAGATAGTGAAAACATGTAGACTACATTTGGATTAAATTGTTGAATGATTAAGCAATCATTTGGTTAATTGTTACTTGATAACAGACAATCAAGGAATAAAAGTATGTGAGAATGCCTAGACTTCAGAGGTTCATTTGGCCAGGTAAACTGGCAAGAGATGCTTGCTGAGCTAGGGAGATTCCACAAAGCAGGAATTCATTAGCCAAAAAACTTCAACCAAATGTAAGGATTGTCCAATAGGAATGTAACTTATTTCTCCTTCCATTCAATAGCTTTTACATTTGGCTTAAGTTATCCAGCTAACTGGGAAATTCTGCTTTGTGGAATACCTCCCTGGTCAGGAAACCTCTGTGGACTGTTACCATAAGAAGAGGGTGTGGCCAGTGGGGACAATTATTTATTGTATTGCTATGGTATATATTTTACGTTCAGCCCAGAAAGAGTTCTTTGTAATTTCACAGCTCTTAAATAATAATAACAACAACAACAA
>JAODJW010000094.1:25949012-25963831 GCA_026777045.1 Hyperopisus bebe
CAGGAAACACTGGGAATGACCAGAAATCAGCCAGGTAAAGGGCAGAAGTGACTCCCTAATGCCAGAGATGCCCGTGAACTTTTCCAACAGTTTCTCATCAATCGGACAATGACATCAAGTGATCTTCGAAAGAAATGGGAAACATTAAGTGCAGGTATGAAGTGCACTGCTAGGACAGTTCGTATCAAGCTCCTAGAAGCAGGACTGAAGCCCCATAAAGCAAGGAGGAAGCCCTTCATTAATGAGGAACAGGGAAGAGCCAGGCTGCAGTTTTCAATATACCTGTAAAATATTTTATTCACAGACACATACCCATAATTTGAGAAATGAGTGAAACAAAAAATTGTGCTGTGGTCTCTTAATTTTTTCTGTGGCTATATATATATAAATAAATGAAATGCCTTGCTGGACTGGCAACTTTGATGCTGTCAATCCATTTTTAATTATTTGTTTTTAATAGCAATAGAAACTATCTTCACGGTCATGTTGCTGCTGTAATGTCCAGTAAGACGCATGCCTGTTGCATTTCCAGGCAAATTGCCCAGATTGTGCCATCTGAAGGGTGCAAAATGCACAAAAAAATGTTATTCTTACACTTTACAAATTACAGTATGATCGGAAAAGCTGATAGTATTACAAAATAAATCATGTTTTATTTTACCTGAACAACACAGACAGTTTTACTTTATTTTAACTAACTCGATTCATGAATTTGCATGAATTTGTAATTTAACTCTTAATATGCCTGGTTTATGATTTAAGTACTATTGAAATAAGCCATCTAGGTATATCATAACAGATGGTTTTTACAAAATATGATTATTTGTACACTATTGTACAAATACTGCAATAGCTGCACCAGCAATCCACCATGATAAATAACAAAGCTGCTTTTGTGCTTATTTACACATTTTTCTCTTTTTTTTTAGGAACACCCCGATTTAAATTTTCATTAGTCAAACTTTGAAAAAACTACTGCTCATATTTTACATGATGTATCCCTATTAGTACCGCAAAGACTAAAAATAGCAAACCTATACTAACTGGGGTGCCACCATACTTGTTACTACTAATATCATACATTTAAGTGAGTTGATTTATGTTGTTAAATTAAAGCACAGACAGACATTAAGTGGTACTAAATATTGGCTACTGCGCAAATGTAATAACTTTAGTGTGTGGGTGTTTTTCTGTACTCACATTCAATGCATTGACTTACCATTTCAGAAAAGCAGAACCATTACTTTCAAGTGTTTGCTTTTTCCATAGTTAATTAATGACACTCAAAGTGCCGGGATTAATAACTGCTGATCTGGAACCATATTTTAGCTATTACTTTAATTAAAGAAGTTGATGGAAGTTTTATCAGAGGAGTATGCAATGCATAAAAATATGTGGAGTAATTAATAAGCATATAAACTATATATTTTTGTCATTTCAATAGCAGTTTCTCTAACTGAAAGATCTTTAACTTTTGTCACAGCTTATCTCTGATTGTGAATACCTTTTATATTCCACCGCTGACTGTTTAAGCTAAATAATAAATTATTGTTTTCTAAACATACAGAAGTATATTCCTTCATTAAAAATATTTTGTTGATCTAAATAGACCGTTTAGAGAAAGAATCATGTATAGTCACAAGAATTAAAAATAGATAATCTGAACTATGAAAGGTTTTCAATGGCACAACTAATTTACTAAGCTGTAGTGGCATTGTGTAAAATAAAAATCATCAAGAAAAACAACCACAATGAAAGTGATAAGCATAATAGTATTTGATAAATTTATTTTTCTGTTAACGTGAGAATAGTAAAGCGCTCACTGTTCTATAAAAGTTTACTGAGAAAAGGACCCAAGCAAACTCCAATTTATAATTTTTTTGACATCTACAATTGTTAAATGCTACATTTTGGAGTGTTACACTTCTTGTCTGTTTCATGTCACACAATAACATGTTATTGGTCATTGTAGGTGACATTACCAGTGCTAACACTGCACTGTTGTTTTTGCTAGGTACCTTTACATCATATTACGATTATCTGTAGAAATAATTACAATCAGATCACACAGAATAAGTTTCCAGAGTTAAGGCAGGTTAGCTAGGAAAACTAAAGTCATCGGCTAGTGAAATATATAAATCACATGACAAAGGTGGGAGTACCTATCACATGTAAAACACTTCAGTTTACAGTTTCAGTACCATGTAGATCAGGTGGTGCTTGCTGAAAATTGATTTAAATAATATTCCCCTGGTTTTGACCAGCCATATTTCAACTAGGGGGTATCGTGTTCCTTTTTGATTGATTTTATTTTTTTCCCTCAGAGTACTTTTGTTGAACTCTAATTTCCATTAACTCTCCTAAGCTCTGAAAAATTCCACAGTGGGAGAAAGTGAGTTATGCAAATCCAAGTGGTGCATCATCTGAGTTTCGTAAAGCTTTCTGGGATTATACCCTATTCTCACCGACTATTTCATCATAAATCTGAGCTGGCAGACATGATGTACGAATGTACTCCAGCAAAACTACGAGTATCTTCATTGGCAATCAAAAACTGGTGAAATTCCTATTAATCAGAAGATTCTGACAGCTTTCTAAAATCCAGCTTCTGTCTTTATTAAGATTTATGATTTTTTAAATCGGCACTTCTCACTTAGATCATCTTCAGATAATTTGTATGAGCCAGCAGGGGGGCACACAATGGTACAAGCCGGCCTTCAGTGATCTTATATGTTACCGTGGTGATTTATCTCCACCCTGCTCATACAGGTAACCCTGTTAATGAAACCCAGCTGGTCCTAATTAGAATAATTGACTGTTAGGGTTTTATGGGGTCAGCTGGGTGGATGTGGGTATTAAAAGAGATCACAAAGAAAAGAGAGGAAGTGTGAGGCTTGTTTTAGTCTTCAGTGCGTTGAATTTTTCAACTTTTCATACAAAAATCTCGATTATTACACCCCACTGTCTTTCACATCTGTCCCAAACCTGTGAAAAGGGAGCAGTGTCTTGTCGTGATTTGGTGGTACTGTATAAAAATCCCTGGCCATATATCCGTGATGAATAATGGCAACTTTGCTGATCAAACAATATTAATTTTAAAGCCATTTCAATACTTTGTCCAACTTCTGTCTGAAGTGAAATAAATTTGTTTCTTAATTCTACATAAAAAATGCAATACTTAAAGTTAAAAAATAGATTACACACCCACATATATATAAATATATTTCTCAAATTCATCAGCTTCAAAACTGAAAATTCAGCACAATTATAAGAGCCATGGCACAAATCCATCAGAACCAAATCTAGCATACTTTACCAGTAACTGATAAAGTATTTCATGTTTGCTATTTGATTTATTGTTTATGTTATTTTATTTCATTTTTCATAAGTCATCAAGTAAAAATATAGGTGACATATAGTTGCTTTATTGACCTATAGCACCTCACATTTGAATCGGTATCTCACATATAAAACTTGACTGGTGCAGAAAGACCACAGAATCAGGACGCTTGGCTATTACTGATAGATTTTTAACGTACCTGCATAGAATTCTGGGCTGTAGACTGCACCCACCACTGGATTCAACTTCCAGCCTAAAGACAAACAGAAATTGCATATTACATAATTTAATAACATAACTGAAACTTAGCTCTAGCATCAGCTCTAAAAAACAGCTTGCAGGAAGTCAGATATCACCTCTGTCAGTGTAATACACACTGTATAGTGATGGGGGTTGGGGGGGGGGGGGGGTTAGTGAAGCCAGTGAATCAAACAAATTCTTCTTATACTTTAATTTCTACTAATGGCTTCTCAGTTTGTCCATGAAAAATCCAAGGCAATGTCGGTCGATGCTCATGGCTTAAAGTTTGTCTCATCTTTCATCCACAGTCCTACTTTTGCTTCTTTTCCGATGGCCACATCCGCCTACCTTTCTCCAGGCTGCTGAATCCCAAACCCCCATTCATCATGGAAATAACAGCAATTAAACTTTACTCTGTCTGGCCTGTGAGCTCTGCGTTAGCGTATAACTGTGTGGGTTAATCATGTGTAACGGGGGGCTGCCACACTGCTGTCTGAGGAACCCAAGAGCAAGACCACAGATCGGGGGCAAGTGAAAATGACCCACCTCTCTGAGGAGCTTTTGATCATGTACAAGTTAGATTATTTACCTCTCTGTCCACCCTTCGTTAATCCATCAATGCTTGTAAAATATCGCACACATGCAACTTGCTGTGCAACAAATGGTTTCCCCTAATTTCAATTCAGTGTCCATATACAGCTATGCTGCTCTGCAATAATAAGCCCCATATCTGAGATGCCCATGCCTTTACCAGAAGATGCTTTTATCTCCTTGTCTAACATGTCAACAAGTAGAATAAATGCATAAATAAATAAATTGTAGGGTCACATTACACATTATAGAGTTGACAGTTGCAGCGGGTGGAAAGCTGAAGCATGTTAAACTGCTTATACACTTGGATAATTCAACGGGAGGATACTTCTACCTGTCCTTCAAATAAATGCAGCTGAGAAAAGCTTTAATTATTGTGAAATGTTTTCCTAGAACATGAGCATGTACATTTATACATACATGTATTTATTTATCAGACAGTACTATCAAAATTGCTGTACTTTTTAAATTTTTTTTTAATAAAGCACGGTCCCTAGAGCAATCGGGGTTAAGGGCCTTTGCTCAAGGGCCAAACAGTGAGTCCACTTTGCCAAGGGGATCTGAAGCGGTAACAGGCACAGCGTCCTGACCCATGGAGCCACACCCCACCCCCATCTATAGCTTCATCTACTGAAAATTATGTTCAAATGCCATTTTTAAAGTATTGTCTTGTATTCCGTTTTCAGAAGTAACGTCAATGACATATAGAAACTTTTGGTAAATTGTAAATTAAGAATAATGACCAGGATATATAGGCAGTCTCCAGGTTACAAACGAGATCTGTTTCCTAAATCTGTCTTTAAGTTAAATATGTAGGTAAGACGGAAAAATTATAATACAGTACATAATAACAATAACAACAACCACAATAATAAAAGTAATAATAATACGAAGAAGGACGACATACAGCACTGTAGTGTACCTTGAGCAAAAAAAATCTGTTTTCATGAGTATCACAAAGTAGTGCAAGCCTTTTTTGTTTTTTGTTGTTTTTTTTTTTATTATGACTCATTGTATTTAACTCAAATTTCTAATATAACAATATTGTGCCAGTCCGTTCATAGTTGTCCGTAAGTCAGATGTTCTTAACCTGAGGACTGCCCATAGTCTTGTGTACATTTTATTTGGTAAAGAAGAGCACTTATTAGCAGTGAGTATTTAAAAGGTGGTACAATTGTAATACTTCTGTTATAATTATGTGTGCAAACCGAATTACATTCAAAGGTTTTCAAATATACTGACTCTACCTCCAAGCTTAAGCAATAAGAAGAAAGACGATGTAGATGGCAGACTGTGACTGTTCATAACATATGTTTGAAAGCCAGGTATTTTGGGTTTCGCTGCCAAGAGCTTTTTCAATATTTTACAAATACTGCAAAGAGCTCTGAGTCTGAAGATAACCAAATAAAAAGGAATTTCAAGAGCTACAGCTGTAATAATTTTAGAAATGAATCAAGGTGAGTAATCACGAATTAAGTGTAGACAACAAAGGAGAAAATTACATGATTGTCAGCTTTTATAGGACCTTACCTTGGTTCTCCAGTTAACAAAACTTAATGAGGCAATAATTACAAATCCTTTTCTGCTGCCATGACAACACCTATATAACCAGGGATTCTGGTTTTATGATAGTGATGGGAGAAATGAGGCTTTAAAACCCACACTGCTGTTTATTCATGAGAGCTAGAGAGAAACATTTGTGTACCATGGCTAATCATTGCCCAAGTTGTTTTTCTTTCGCTCAGTAAAATTCAAAGAAATGCATGTGAAAGTGGAATTCATTAAATTTGTTTTCACATTTTCAACTTAGAATGTAATTACGTGAAATTGAAGATGCCTAATAATTATCAAATTATCTAAAAATAGAAGTAACAAAAATATCCACAAGCAAAAAAATCTTTTCATTGGGATGTTATACCCTTTTAGCCTTACAAATTACAAAATGTAATTCGCGAACAGCATGAAATGCACAAAAATTATCTGCAGTACAATTTAAGCTTATGTTACTACTAAATGACCCATTCTTATGCAACGTTACAGATTCAACACTAAAAAATGCAATAAATTGTAACCTAATTTGCAGTACAGACACTGCAGTGTAAACGTGGAGCAAACCAAAGGATTATTATTAGTAGCATTTATTTATAAATTATGCTGCCATTCTCCATCCTATCTGTTTTTGTGGTAATTATCACAATTTTTAAAGCTAAGGTCAACAATAGATGGTGCCCATGACAAGGACGTTTTATAGGGTTAGAAGAGGTACCGCGTAAGGTTAACAGGTAGTCTCACGCTTCCAGAGTTGAGGGTTCATAAATATTCTACAGTAGCATGACTACAGAGCATATTTTCTTTGTGTGCCACTTTTTTGTGGTTTGCTTCCATAATCACACCATTCAGCTGAATTAGCATCTCAAAACTTTCCCAACCATGGTTGAATTTGAGGAGCTCTCCACAGGGTATATCTGATCATACATTCTATATTTCAGAATCATTCCATCTGGAGCACTTATTACAGAATGTAACTGTTTGGGGGTTTCATATAAATGAGTGCTTATTCCATGTATTTCTAATGGTTTTCAGAAGGGTGTCAGAACAGGTGGCATATGGACACTAGTTTATAAAATAAAATTTTAACTGCTTGGGCGAATATTTTTTCCATACCTGTACATGTAGACCAACATTTGTTTAAAAACTTAAAGCTCCTAATCCAACTGTCATTTGAAAGAAGCCTTATTAATATTTTGTAATGCATTAAGCAGGATGTTCATAAAAAGTGTTACCAAGTTTGAAATTGGTAGGCAATACTTGTGTTACAATCATTTAGAACTCTTTGAAAAGTCATCACGAGAATAAAGTCATTCAAAGTTCAAGTATCTGACTGGACAAACGTATCTATAACTTACCATTTGCATAAGGATTGACTGTCTTTTTATTTGTCATAACCCGTGCTGTTGCATTATTAACCTAAGCATAAAGAAGATATATTAGTGAACATTTTAAAGGTGGCTTAACACCTTTAATCCATCGATTATTGAATAACAAATATATAATACAGTAATATATATATATAAATAAAGCAATATATATATATATAAATGGTAGTATTGTTACTGTAAAAATAGTAATTAAAATTCAACCATTTTACCATTCATTCATCAAGTTACCATATCAAACAAATGAATTAGGCATTATATATACATATGTGTGTATACATGCAATGATGCTACCAAATAATAATAATAACAATAATGACAACATGCCCAACATACTATTATGTGCATGAAATGTGCATGAACACATAACTTTTTTCCTTTCATGTAAATAAAAACAGAGTTACAAAACGTTTACAGTTTTAAATGTGATTTAGGCAGCTGGCAAAGCACACAAAAGTAAAATTGGCAGGCAGACATTTGCCATTCACGTACCACATGGATCGCTATTAAATTACCATAAGTTTAATGATGATCTTACATGCTATATACTCCTAGTAGTTCACACCACTTGCAAAAATTATAAACCATAAAAAGTAGCATCAAAAAAAAAAACTATAGAAGCATGATTTTCAATTAAAATCACGTAAATGCTGATCAAGATAATTGTGCAGCTATTTGCTTTGTTTTAAACAGCCAAATTTCTGAAATAATGAAAGTATACCTCACAAATGTTGCTGTTTTTTTTTACTTAAGCGATTCTTCCTTTTAAAGTATAATACAAAACTGTTTATATCTACATGAACATCTACAAATGCACATGTGTACATATTAACGGAACGTATATAAACAAACCCATGAGAACAAGGAGGGAACATATGAGTAGACCAAAAATAAGCAAATATGAATAAAAGCAAAGACATGGCACAGAACATATGAGGCTATAAGGCAGATGATCTGAAACAAAACGTAAGTGAATAAGATGATAATATTGGTAACAGGCACCTCTATTTTACGGCCTTCTACCACTGTGCCGTGTAATTTCTCCCTGGCCCTGTCGGCATCAGCACTATTTTCAAAAGTTACGAAACCAAATCCCTGCATGCATGTGGAAAAAGGGGGAAACAAGATACTCATTAATAAATTGGTCATTCAGCAAGGCGTCCATCACACATCACAGGTCAACTGGTCAATTTTCAGTTTGCCCAAATTGTCAAATTGGATGTCGTACATGCAAAGAAAAAAAGAGACCGAAGAGATCCCTTGTAGAACACTATACATGTCAGCTTTTGGATATTTGCTGATGTTTTATTACATCAACTGAAGACCAAAGAGGCAATGCTAATAACAAATGTGACATTACTATCTCACTGATTTGTCTTCAAACATCATAAGAACATATAAAATAAGACATTCAAGCGGGAAAAAAAATACAAATACAAATATATCTGTTCTAATGCTATGGACTTCAAATACATAAATCTAAGCTGATGTTTTAAAAACCCTCTGTACGACCATCGGCTTGATTGATTTCCAGAATGTTCATCTGTGCTTGTTGGTTTGATCTGGTAATGAAGAAGCAGGAAAGCCCACCCGTGTCTTTCATATATAACTTATGACCTTAGACCTTCAGCACAGCAATGCCAATGATCAGCTGCAGAGAATAATTTTCAATTTTTCTCCAGTATATATTATCTACAATATTAGGATATTTAGCCATCAACCTTCATATGACACATTTAAAGTAAAGTTCAAAAAGCGTTTTTGTGATCCAGCTGAGGAATCCAAAATACCAGAAAGGAACCACCTGCTCTATCGACAACCTCTATAATTATAGTTATATTATTTATTGCACATTTACATCACTGCAGTTATAGGGAATCCACTCGTCACCTTTTACCCTGTTATGCTGGTCAGGAGCATGAGGACAATTGGAATTCTAGAAGCTAAAATAGATTAGATGATGTTTGTTTGCAATTACTTGTACCATAAAATACCTTAAAACCCACTAAAAAAAACTAAACTTCAAAACACTTAAATATATGCTAAATGTTTAAGATAATTGCTCTGAGAAATTAAATAGACTTTCTTGCTTCTTCATAATAAATATTTGGAAGAAGATACCAATAGAAAAGCATGCACAAGATGAAGAGGCAGACTACATACCTTAGATCCTCTCTCATTAAAAATGATTTCAACATCTAAGATTTTACCAAATTGCTGGGAAGAAAGAAAGGCAGATATAAAAGTAATCTTCATTAATGATATGTAGGTTTGAATGCTTTTTAAATTTTAACTCCGGCAAGATTTTGAAATTATTCTACATGTAATTTCCATGTAGAACAACTGGTTAATGACAGTAAGTATGACAGGAAGTCTGTCCCTTGCAGGCACCCGTAATGGACTGAAAAAGCAGTACTTACACCAAACATTTGCCTGAGGTCAGGGTCTCTAAACCTGAATGGAATATTAGAGACGTGGAGCCGCTTTGGCTGTGTCTTGCTGTCTGTGTTTTCGCAGGACTGTGTCGGTTGCTGGCTGTCGGTCTGTGCTGAGTCGTCTGTCTGCTGGAGAAGGAGGCAGATGGAAAAGAAAGGCTGATCTTGAACACCAATAATCCATTATATAACTTCAGGAATCCCACAACCTAAAATAATATGACATTATAACCAAAGAGTTCATGTTGTATGTGCCTGAAATTTTCTTTTTTCAATTCTTGAGTGATATTACTTTTTTGCAACATAAGCTTACAATATTGGTTTGCATGTATAGATATGAATAATGAAGTGTTTTTTGCTACTTAAGCTGGTGACTGAATAACATATTTAGAATATACTGTGGTTATTATCTATTTATATAAATTCTTACACATGTGCATATGAAATATTACATGCTTAAGTGAAAACTCTTAGTTGACTTGAATATCAGTATTTGAAAAATGTTTAAAAACCTAACAAAAGAACCATACAAGCATCTGTCTAATCAACAACTCTTTCATCATGAAGATTAAGGATTCATAAAGACCTACAACGTATCAAGAAGGAAGGATTATACTGTTGTACATACTCACTTACACTTTCTATTTGACAGACAACTCCATCTAGACCATTTTCTTTAAATTACTGAGCAAACTCTTCATATCACTATTGCGATACTTAAATTATCTATATACCTCATTTCATTAAATAGTTTCTATACATACAGTACTGCAGTTTTATATCAATTTATAAAAAATAGTTTATAAAGCAAATTATAAAATATCTGAATAACAATTCGGATCATTATGACCACTATTCTTTTACATAATCTCTGTAAATAGATTCCAAAATCTCAATATTTTATTTGGCAAGTACATTAAAGCCACAATATCAACAACTACAACTACATCCATAGGACACACATTGATTTTAAGTAAGTTTTGCATGGTTACATGTGAACTTTCTTCCTGAGAACTTGCCACCACATGACAGTAAAATCAAGGTGGAAGACTTAACAGATGGCAGAAAGAAATGTGAGAAGAGTTTATTGTAATTAATAATCACAGATTGTGTTTTTCTTTTAGTCAAAATACATTTCCAGTGGTTAGAGACAAATATCCAGGTCTTAAAATGAATATTTTCCTCCTGATCAGGTTTAAAAAAATGTCCAGTGTTGAATGATTTAGTAGTTTTGTACAAAATGATGATACCATTTTTTACAATACTTCAAAAGTGCTGATGTGTGGCCAGGATGCAAATGATGTAAAATAAATTATCTTAGCAATGAGATATAACAGTGAAAGCACTGACAAACCTCTATTTATGTAAATTTGACTTACATAAATCCAGACTTGCGTTAAAAATTCCCGCCATACGCATTATTTATGGATGCTGCATATGCAAAGCGTCTGAAGTATGTTAAGCGCAAGTTGGTGCAGGCAGATGAGGCAGGTAGCTGCATCTCCCCAGTTCTAGCATGTCTTGTCGCATGAACGCATCTAATCTAATTAGATGTAGTACTTTATACAAATGTAAAGAATTCATTTCATTGACTAGGCTCATGTCTTATCACAGTATTTAATATGCATGACATTTACTAGATAAATATATTAAATGTGTATTTTTCTATGCCTGTGTTTGCAATAAATGCCTAAGCTAGGTTAGGTTAGACTATGGTAGGCTGGGCTATGTTCAACGGAGAGGGATGAGGGGAAATCTGACATATGTAAATTTTGACATAAGGAGTGTATTTGCGCAAGTCGAGGAGTGTCTGCATACATCTTGAAAAGGAAACAAACATACTAGTTTGATATGTACATCGATCCAATGAAACAAAAAGCAAGCTGTTTTACCCATCACAACTTTTAAGGTGAAGTGTGCTAGCCAGAAAACTTCTTGTTCACACCTTTCCACATACATGATGAACGCTAAACAAGGCAATCCCTCATGGACGAATACTAAGCAGAGTGTACCTGCAAAGGGCAGATAACAGTGAGGATTTAGGGAGATTGCACTGTGCTCTCAATCTCCATGTTAATTGAGCCTGCACAACAATGAAGAGAGTGATTTCCCTTTGTACATTAGTTGTATAAGTTTGACGGTATCCATTATGCATTGCCTTTCATATAAATTCTTTAACCTATTCGGCTTTTTTGTCATAAGCAATCCACATCACTATCATAAGGTCTCTCCCAGAGTCTCCTTTTGAACAGGCCTCTCCACTCTAACAATAACCTAACGGGATACTTTAAACACTTTAGTCTCCTAACCACCAAGAAGTAGGTCAGCATGGTACACACATTGTATGTTTAAGTATGCCCTTGTATTTATCAGCTCAGTTAAAGCTGAATACAGTTTTTCTAAATGGTGTGTATTTGGTTAATGGTATATATTATTCACCTGTAAAGGGCCAGACAGCGGTCTGTTTAGTGATAACTTTTACATGTTTTCTTACAGTCTTTGTCCATATTCACTGGTTTATTCAATTGACTGCCCAAGACGAAAATCTGAAAATACTTACATTTGAATCATAAAGTCATCAGTACCTGGCTGAAAACTGAACACCCAATGAGATGTCCATGCTTTAGCTTCCTTGAATTAAATGTACTTACTCATAGTATAGCAGCAGATAAGTACAGATATCCTGAGTGTACTACTGCTAAGCCCACTGGAGTTTCCTCCATCCAAGCGTCTCATTATTTTTAAAGTTTGGGCGGATTTTTCCTCATTTTATTCATGCTATTCTGCTCACATGCTACTTTCCCTTATGTTTTATGTAGCATATCTCACAATGAAGTCTGCAAATATCTACCAATTGTGATTAAATAGAGTCTAATACTATTTTTGTCCTATAGTTGTACTTTTATTTTGTAAAATACAACATTGTCTAAATTTACATAAGGTTGCTGGCATGGAGAACTAGAGAAAAAGACGAAAAAGTGAATACCTTTTTAATAGCCTGGCTCTGACTCACTGTTACAATAACAAGGTTTTGTGCTCGTACTGTAATAATTCATAATAGCTTCTCAGCTGTTATGGAAAGTTTTAAGTACCCTGCCATGCTAGCAGAAACATTCATCCTTAAAATCACTAATCCATTTAAACATTATTAAATTCATTTTACATCAGACAATAGCTTACATTTAAACACAGATTTCTTACATTATTTTCACAGTTTTGTCTCAGGGCTTTATTATCAATGACTATCATTTTTCCCTCACTTGCTCAACAATAGATGGGTATTGTACTAAACTCATTAGCAAAAATAATACGAACGGCTTTACCTAGCTCTAAGTCTGCAGTGTTAACATCTCAGTTTAAGGCGAAGAGTCTGGTCACACTTACACAAAAAACTAGATTTCACATCACTCAAGTTTAGACAAACCATCGCAAGTTTTGCAGGCAAAAACACTGTGTCTGATATAACTTAATGTGGACAAGTTCATGGCTAGCGGGCTTTAAATTCAAAATATATTTAAAAATATATTCCTTTTTTAAATTTTTTATATATAAAATATATATATATATATATATATTCCTTCGTTATAACTATTCTGGGTTGTTTATATCAAATAGTAATGTTTCTACATGGTCAGCAGCAAGGTGTCTCACTGGGTAGCCCTACTGCCTCAACCCCCTCGGACCGGGGCTCTGAACCTCCCCCTACTCTAGGTGCAGAGTTTGTATGCCCTCTCTATGCTGAACAGGCTTCCTCCCACAGTTCAAATACATGCAGTTAGGCTAAATGGCATCTCTGAATTGACTAGAGTGTCTGAGCCTGAGGATGGCCACCCTAGCTTGTGATAGGCTCCAGTAATCCCTAAACTAAACCCAGCAAGGGTACGTCATTTGCAAATGGGTGATCAATTGAAAGATTGACGTTCATAGTTCTTGGTTAAAATCTCTCACAAGTACAGTGCTGTACAGTGTACCCTTACTTCATTTTTATATAATACTACTGGCAACTAGCATTGAGTATTGACAACAAAAGTATAAAATCTTGCATAAAGAACGAGAGGTAAACAACTGCAAGATTAAGGCAACTGCGCTCTGTTGGAATGTGAATCTGCCTCTATCAAAATCAATTCTACACAGGCTGCAGATACTACAATTATCGGTGTTTACTATTTATTGATTTCATGCTGGGCTGTGAAACACAAATAGTGAAATGACTGCAGTGCAGTTTATGTATGTATCAGTTTTGGCCTTGAAAGAGGTGCCATATGTTAACCCTGTGTCCAGAAATGTCATGCTATATTTATTCATATTCTGTAATACAGTAAGGTCAGTGAAGCACCGTGCAAAATGTGTAACATATTCACATTCTTTACAGATGGAATATATGGGATATAAATCTGCCACATATATTTATTATTTAATAAGAGAGAACAGGACAACAGTATACAATATGTAGTCAAAAGTAAAATTTGTCAAAAAATAAATATATTGCAGGAATATTGTGTTCTGGCATATGTCCATGTGCAATGTATTTTGAAAAAATACATTATAAATACATTTAAATTGATCAGATTTTAATTGATATTACAGGTGAAATATCATAGTTATGCCCATAACATTATCAGGATCTCTTTACTGCACTGTCCTTGGACACCAGCCTACTGACACTGAGCAAGTCTGTGGTGGTTTTTCTGTAGGAAGCAGTGGGGGCGAAGAACTGCTATTTTCACACTGTGTAGGCATCTGTGAATGTTATATCTGTGGGCCATAGGGTTTTCAGAAAATTATTCACTTTATTTTCTTTTCATTTTTATAACCGATTACAAACAAGCAAGCAAACACACAAACAAACAGGCAAATAATGAAGAACGACAAAATAACTGACTCTTTACTTTTTCAGGATGTGCCCCTAAAGTACAAGTTTCTTGGACATATATCTGTGTATATGTCGATACAAAAATGAGCTTTCGTCACTCCCTACACGCTCATCATACCTGACATGTTATAAACAAAACAAACATCGTTTTCTGTCTCCACAAGTAAATTCTGCTTACATTAGAAACTTTTATGTAAGGGGAAAAATACACTTCCTTTGTATTCCTACTGTTGACTAATATGATAATGAAAGATACTTTACTGATAACTTAGTGGCTATTTCATTTCATCCCCTTTCTCCCTGTGGTGGTACAGCTCAGCAGTGGCCGACAGAACCTGACACGTCTCAACACCACAAAGCTCATTGCTGTAGGACAGCTGTGCCTCCAAGGGGGGGGGGGAGGG
>JAODJW010000094.1:25978545-25998500 GCA_026777045.1 Hyperopisus bebe
ACACACACACACACACACACACACACACACACTCCCCACTGGCAGCAAGGCACTTCATCCAATTCACAGTCTTGCCAGCCAAATGGTGTTTTGTACACTGGAGGTTGCAGAGCAACGTTGGGGAAAACAAGCACAACTGGAAATTTATCCAAGATTACCCTGGTACCCTGAATTATGCAGGCATCAGACAAGCATCTAAGAGTTTATGAAATGATAACGAATCAAGAAACCCAGGCCAACCTGAGCACTACTTCATCCTCCTCCTCCCATGTGTGCTCTATAGCCTTCTCTACACTTAGCATAAAATATTTAAATTGCAGCAGGTCATTTGCCCTTCACACTACTGTAGATGATGCTGTGCTCTCACAAAGTGTAAAACATGAAATGTGACATTTTTCTAAACTAAACTAAATAACACAATTGCTCAGACAATCCACTGATTAGGGTCAGGAAGCTGGCTCGCGACATTCACAGAAGCATGGTGGTGGTGTGAATGCAGGATGCTCTTTGCAGAACCGGGGGGGGGGCTGCATGGGGGTTACCAGAGGTTTTTGTCTATCAGCGCCATCATCACTTGCTGGATGTGTTCTGTAAAGTGCTATAAACTGCCAGGCACATTCCTAACCTCCCCCCCGGGGTCCTGGGGCAAGTAATTTTCAAAGCTATAAAGGACTGCTTTCACTGCTGTTCCTGGCCCTCTTCCCCTGATTTATTCAGGTGTTATCCACTGATGGGGAACAGACACTGCTGACCAGAATTACTGGAAGCTGATTCGATGACTATCCTAGAAACTGGAAAGGAAGCCCATTCTGAAAGGTAACCTGGAACTCAATGCTTATGCAAAAATAAACAAATACACAAATAAACAAATAAATGATGCACACAATAAAACTGTAATTCAAACCATTATATAACCATGCGACCCTGACCAGGATAAGCCATGTGAAGATGGACAAAAGGATCATTTATATTGAAACCATATATTTATTTACATTTATTGCTGTTCTATATTTGCTTTTGTTTTATTGCTGTGTTCTTTCTGATCTTGCTTCTTAAATTAACTCCCTAACAATGGATCTGAAAACAGAGTTGTTTCTTACAACCTGGAAACACAAAGACGCTACTTCTCGCTGGTATTTATGTTTTAACAATACATTTTATCTTCCACTGCCCCACAGATAGTCGGTTATACATTTACGAAAGAAAATAACAAAACATGTAACTTTTCTTATTACACTTTGACATTCAATACTAATATATTCACTGACAGCTCCCTAGCTGAATTATATTAGGCTTACTAATGAAACCATGATTCCCATTTTTGCACACCTATAGCAAGACTCCTCGTCTCCTTACCCAGATGGTGTTGTTCAGTAGTCGCTTATGTAACAATCACAGGTCAGCACCAAACACATAAATGAGCACTCCACAACAACCCAAGAAGATGTATTAGATAAGGGGATTGAGAAATAAGTAAAGGGGCTGATTACTCCTTCCTGCAATGGCCATTGAAATAACCATTTGGGACAACTTACATATTCCAGCTTCCAGATTGCCAAAGCAGTGATAGAATGATGCCAGCTAAACACAGTGCTATAATTCAATTGTCAAAATTCCATTAAACATGAGGCTTCAGATTTAGGCATGATATGTATCTGATGCAGTCATATACGAGCAAAGACATATTCAATATGCTGTTGCAGACTCTCAGTATAACTGGGATTTCTCATATCACGACTTTCCTTGACTGTCATAAACTCATCATAAATTAATTTTATTTGCAAGATCACAGACACCTTGATTCTTGGGAGTATAAATAATGTACTTTTCTGCAGCAAAATCATGAATAGCTTACGTTCAATCATGAGATCAGGTAGTCAAGGTCAATAACCCAGGGCTAAGCTCCTGGTAAGATAAAGAGTGTTCACATACAAATCAAGAAAAGACTGCAGTGCATGTGGAAGAAAGTGAAAGTTAGTACTCATCATAACACACCAATGTTGTTCACTGCACTGCGTAATCAGAATGACTGGGTGATAATTCACATATTAAACGTTATGAAATAGAACAAATGTTGTAAAATCAGATTATCACAGAGGGTGGCGGAACATATCGCCACTGCTAACATATTTTTAAGAAGACTGAATAATAATAAATAATAACAATAACAATAATTCCCCCAATACAGCAATACTTCTGGTGGTCCAGAAAGACAGAACAATGGAGAAAAAAAATCTGTCTATATATATACACACACACACACACGCACATATAATATTGTCCTGCAATTCTGCCCAACCATTGACTATTGGCAAGATTTTTGGACCTTTTTCACTTGCCTTTGCTCCTCTACTTCCTCCCTTTAATTTGTAAACTTTCTCTCTTCTTCTTCTTCTTCATTTCTATTTTCTTCCCGACCAACAGAAATTCCATCAAAAATGTAGCAGGATCCCTCTCTCATCTGTTTAGGCCTGAAGCTAGTTGCAGGGACAACTCATTAGGGACCCCCTCATTAAAACCAGCCCTGAAGCAGAGGCACTTTTAGAAAGCTATTTCTCCCCTCCTTTTCCCTTCCTTGGCCATTCTTTACACATACTTCTATAAAATCTGTCTCGCCATAGAACACTAGCAGTTTCTTCTTGTATTGTATGTAGCTTGTTTCTAAATCAGTATGAAAATATACAAAGCATGAAAGTTCCACTGCTATAATCCAATGCTGACTCATTGCAAACATGATTTCTTGATTTCAAAGGTAGATATGGAACATTTTATAAAGCTGCAATGTAAACCACAACTAAATAAAAGATAGAATGCATATACAGTACTCTAAATCGGATTAAACAGAACGTTGCAGTTGATTTAAAATTATTGATAACACAGAACACTGCACATGCCAATGGCTAGAAAAATGAGTGTGACATAAGATAAAAAGACAACTGAGACATTTGGCTGAGAAAGTTGACTACATGGGTTGTTTTTAAGGATGTGAAGAATGGCAACCTGAAATCCCCAAAGTTTATGCATTAATTCAAAGCTCAATCTCATAGTTCCAAAGCACGAGTTGGCAGGACTTTTAAAAGGTCCACAAATAACTCACAAGCTCCTCTCAGGGGGCTGTCTGGTAGGACGTCCTGCCTGCCACCTGGATTGTAGGCAGACTACACTGCTCTGTAGGGCCTTGTGTGGTGCACCTGCAGGCTTGCAGAAACCTCTGGGAATCACACATGTCCACAGTTACAGCAAAATCCATCATCCACGAAGTATATCCACTTAAGGTGAATGTTTGGACACAAACCACTAAAAGGATATATAAGGGAGATCATTTGTAGAGAAAATTCCCTAGTCCTTCTGTATTCCCACAACAAATCTCAATTCCTGGGATGCTATAGAATGTCTAATCAGGTATTCATACAACAGAAATCTCAGATAGAAATTCACAGAGCTGAAGACAGAAGCCTGACAGGATGTTGCTCTTGAGAGAGTTGATCACAGCTGTTTAAAGTCTTATCTAGGCTTTGGCCCATCAAGGTTGAGTCTATTGAATTATTGACAAGCTCTTGCTGTGCTGTATAGGGACCAAGTTTTTCTGCTGGCATTCAATAAAGATGAAATGGAGATCCCTTCAATAGCTTACTTTGGCATTTTATATTTTAACAGGTTTGATTTAAAATTCTGTAACAGAATGCATTAGATGTATAAAACCAAAGTAATACTCAGAAAGCCGCTACATGCTGAAATATACAATTCATTACTGAGCTACCCAAAATAGCAGGTTTATACACAAACCTATACATAAGTTAAAACCTGCACGGCGGAGGGAGAAGTCCACAGACACAGCAGAGGAAAGATTCACACCACTCTCTGGTGGTATGAGGTGCCCTGCCAATTCGAGGACTTATAAATAATAGCAGCTGCAACAACAACAATAACAATAACAAACAACAATAATAATAATAATAAGAAGAAGAAGAACTGCAAAATGTCACAACTGTGAAGATCCAGGTCATATTCTGAGAAGCACTTATCAGTCACACCTTTGGCTTTATCACACATTAATTGCCATAGAAAAGCATTTACATTGAATTTTATGATATTAGAATAACATAGTGAACTAGACCGTTATAACTGATTTGATGACAAAAACATTTAGTTTTCTGTTTGAAACACACATGCAGATTCTTAAACCATAATTAAAACATACTATAATTATGATTACGGAGAATATGACTACTTGTTACATGTGTACGTCGAGGTTTTATATTCTTAACCAAATTTTTAATTAACAGAAAACAAAAAAACACTGATACTTTGCAATTTCAAAGCATAACAAACACATACACGTTTTGAGTAGTTTGAATGGTGAAAGGATATCCATGTATTAAAGGCCTTGGTTCCTGCACTCCTCTTGTGATGTGTAATTTAACTGGTTTATACAAACCAGCAGAAATTGCCTTGAAACTATTTTCTGGTTATTGACTGTAGTTAATTTTTGTTTACATCTTTATTATTTGCACCATGCTGTATGACACTGTACAGTCAAACAAAAAACTGATGAAAATAAATTCAGGTGGTCTTCTGTCTCAGGGGTGGCTAATTCATACCTTGATTAATAATCTAAACACATATATTGACTAATTCCTCATTCCACCCTGTTGTTGGTTGCTCCTGTACCCTCCACACAAACAACTGAGTTATTTAATTTAAAAAAGAAAGAAAAGATGATGTAATAAATACAAGACAGAGTGAGTGGGAAAAGACTGCAATGCCTAACTTCCCAAAGCTTTCCTAAAAGCTATATTTTATTATGGGATACCCTGCAAGTTTTGGCTTTTTCAGTAGATGTGGGAACCTGCATTTTGTCAGTCTGTAGGTGGGAAATAAGGCTAGGAATGGGTCCTGCTGTATGTGCTCTATGTTAGAGAAATCGCTGAAGGTATGACGTAAGGCCAGCTTCAGGGATTTTGATGGCTCAGCATAAAAAGAGAGTAGCTTTTACCTCTTGGTGAAGTAGTTAGCTATTCTACTTATAGTATAGTGATGAAACTCCAATCAGACCAATCCCACTTGAAGTATTATTTTACAGACATTTCGTTTTCTTCTTTGTACTTCACTATATTGGTCACTCAAAATTCTGTTTTGTACAACATAAATTTTAAGCTAATAAGCAGCTGATAAACTGTGTATAGACTGGTCATTATAGCTTTGGTAGTTTTCTTGGTCATGGTTGACTTGTTGGCAGTGTCATCTTATGTCGTATTGTTTTCCAGATTTTATGGGTGATGGCACGTGCCCAGTTTATTTCAGATTCACTCACTCAATCAAAAACTGGAACACAGAGCTAAACAATGCTGATAGCATTGCAGGTAACAGTCAAATTATATATGTCAACAAAAAAGAGTAGCACTGATTGCTTGTGTTGGGAGGGAAATTTTTGTGTGAGTGGGTGTGCTAGACAATTTTTCTTTTTTACTTAACTACCCACTAAAATTTGCTTGTTATTACCCATAAAGACATTGGAAAGAAGGTTGGGGGGGAAGAAAAATTACTTATTAGAAATGTATATAAATAATTAAAATTGTGAACAGTTCCTGGGGAAATATATTAGGGAAAATTTATAATATATGTGCAATTTGTCCTTTGGTGTATGCCATACTGTTATGGATACCAATGAGGTTCTGTAATTAAAAATCAACTTGCAGCTTCTAAATCTCTGTCATAGTTGTAATCCCTTAAATTCTGTTATACCTGCAGAAGAAGCCATAGGCAACATCAGTAACTAGCTTCTGCCAGTATTATCAAACTGGAGGTGGTGATTAAGTGGCCACACCAGCTCAGAATCATCGTTAAGCCAGTGGAAAAACTCAATTTGTGAGCAATCAAGGAGCAGTAATCACATACTGGAAAAGTCTTGCACTTGTCAGTAAATAAACCATGCTATACCTTCACACAACAAAATGGAAACAATTAGCCAATCCAGCAAAATATATTGGAAGCAAAATCATAAATTATTTACATATGACTGAATAAGATTTTGTGCTCCATGAGAATAACAGGTGCACAATAATAGCCACTGACAACTAATATGCAAGTCTTATAACAAAATATAATAAATTATGCATCTTTTTTCCAGTTTTTTACTAACTAAGCAGTATGGATGACAGACTCCACACAAGGTTTAAACCTTCGCATTTCAATCGATTCCTTTTAAATAAAATATCACTGCTCTTGCATGCAAATATTACATGTGCTTCATAACGGAGAAATGTCTTGAGACTAGAATTCAGCAAGCATGTTCAGTTCATACCTAAAATAACATATATATATATTTAAAAAAAAATAATTTTTAAACCCCTTCTAATTCAAAACTATACACTGAGAAACTGGAAAAACATATTACATTAGAAAAAAATAACATTTCATGAGAAACATTAATGTAAAAAAATGTAAATAAGTGTAAAGTGCTGAATGTTAAATACAACAAAAATAGTATTTATTTGTTTCAATTCATTAGCAGAGGTGATTACAGTTTGAGTGGCACTATCAGGTAGAAACACAACAATGCATCAAGTTCTGATACAGCAGTCTGGAGAAACACCTCCTTTTTGACATAAGCAATCATATGACCCATAAATTCAATAAGAACGTGCCCCTTCCTGCATGAGGGAGCCAAGGAGAGGATAGTTTTCAAAACATGACATTTGTATTCACTAGTAACATGCCATTGTTTACTCACAAAGAAATAAACACAAGTTTGAAACTTTAATAATTGCAGTGTTTTTTTTTTAACACACATAAAGTATTCCAGTCATACCTTCAATAATTGGATAAATTATGCCATATTCAAACATAATAATCCACTAATTGCAAAAAAAAGAAATTTCCCAGGCTGTGTAGTTACACATTATTAATTTCTGTTAAATCTTCATAAACAGATGCCTGCCATTCCCCAGCCAGAAAACGAAACCGCGTCTGCCGCCAGCTCACACTCAGCGTACATACAAAACCCAGAAATATTCTCACTTAGAGAAATGCGGAATCCCCTTGATCGGGCTTACAGTACAAATACATTCCAGAGTTATTCATCTTTTTTCCTTTTTTATTATTATTATTATTATTTTTTTTTTTTTACTTTGGGACGCTCTGCAGTATTTTGATGTTAATGCATACCAACTCACCGGAGTATGAAAGCAAGCTCTTGCGAGGCTGAACAGGCACCAAGCGGTGTTAGCGCTGGCTAGAGAATAGCTCCATGTAATGCACTGACACTCTCACAGAGAAGGGGAGAAAAAAAAAGGACAAAACTCAGAAACGAAGCGTCGGGGGTATGCACACAGAAAAAGACAGAAAAGAGAAGAAGAGCACGAAAGAGGGATGGGAAATTAATAATCCAACAGGCAGGTCCCTTCAGTACTATAAATCATGCAGCTTTCTCACAAGCTACAGAGACGCGCACACGGGAGGGGCGTGCGGCATTATCCATTGGCCAGCTCCTCTCATTCCTATACATCGCAGCCAATCCTTTTTTTGCCTTGAGGTACAAATATAGCTGTGAAACAGTTTCAGGATAGGAAAGAGAGGAAGAGGGGCTAAAAACAAAGGAGAGTGAGAAAGAAAGCGAGACAGAGGGAGAGAAAGAGAGAGAGAGGGAAGATAAGCAGAGAGAGGGGAGTAAAGATGAGAACCCTGGGTACTGCATGAAGAAAAGTGCTCACAGTTTTGGCATCGCTGAGTCCAGTTAATGCACTATAAACTTTATTTGAGCTGACATTTGATCCCCTGCGATGGGGTCAGTGAATAGCTAGCAATTCCACCCCAGATCACACCATAATCGAATTGCGGCCTATTTCCCAAACCTATAATGGAAAACGCAACTGAAATAATGCAGGTGATGTCGGCATGCTCCCCTCGCTGTCGTACATTATTACTGGCAATTCCTTGCCTCCATTTTCCCTGTACTCTAACAATGAATATATTTCACAGCTCACTTGCTACACTGTGTGGGAGGGATGGCATATACACCTACACACCATGAAAGAGAATTTAAAACAATAAGCTTCCCCCCACACACACACAGTTTTTTATTATTCTTGTATCTTTTGCAGTGGACATCACCAGTAAGGGCAAAAAAAGACACCTTTGTAAGCATATCTGTTTAGTTTCCAATGACAACCACTTGACACGTCATATATTTTATTTAGATTATTGGATCATCTAATATATTTAACCCTCTGTAAAGTATTGACAGACTCTACTCCTACTTGACAAAGACATATTTAAGCAGACATTCTATGCCAAGCCGCCCCTTAGGTAGTAGCAGAGTGGCTAAGGAACTGTACTGTGTCTTACTTGGGATTCTACCTGCAGATTTTAATCATATTTGTTCTTTGTTTTCAGCCTTCACATGTAGTTAGTTGTTGCATATGCAATTAAAGACTTTGTTTACAAAGAAAAAAAAATCCAACATTGAAATATCTATTTAATAGGCAATCAGGTCACTTATATTTGTGGAAGTCTCTCTGACAGTGATGTTGATGGCCATTCCTCTTGGCACACTAGCTGTTTTGAGGTCGCATGCAGACTTAACTGAAAGTTGTGACAGCAAAAGGTCATGCTTCTGTTTTCTGAAGCACTGCAGCCTTAAGGTCAACATATTATGTTATAAGCATTGCTGGTTAAAGAGTGTTATCAAAATAAATCATGTAGCTCTTGAACTATATTACAGATTCACAATTGCGTACTGATAATGTTGTTACAAAAAGAACAGAAAAAACAACACTACAGTGTAGAATGAGTTAATCATATCAGCACAGAATACAGCAGGAGAAATTAACATTCTCGTGAAGACATTAGAGGGAAACACACAAAACAAGAGCCGCAGGAGGGTCAGGGTAGCGAGTCAATTTTGCAGAACGATAAAAGAACTGCCATGTATATGATTGCATGTGAAAGGGAAGAAGCCATCCTAGCTTGTTATCATCAGCTAATTAGACGCTGCAGTCAGGACTGCATACACAACATTTGCCTTTGTAATCAAATGTATTATTCAAATAGGGACTGGGGGGTAAGACAGACAAAGACAACGTCTTCCATCACAGTAGACGGATCATTTCAGCACTGGTACTGCTGGATAAGGCTTGGAACAGAACCAAAAGCCACATGCGGTGAACAGGCAAAGATCTACAAATATATAAAGCAAGTTTGTATCCACATGTAAATTGATGCTGAAAATAAATTGTTTACAAAATAAAAGTGCAATCTTTATTTAAGACCCCCCATTGTCCTGACTACGTATTTTTATACAAAGCGTGAAGTTTTGGCTTCCCAGCAGAGGGAGTGCATACATACGTAAAACAAATAATAATATTAACTGTATCAAGTCTTTTAATGGAAATACATCAGATCAAATATAACAATACAAAACGATTAGTCACTTGCGAAGAACTTCCTAGTCCAGCTTCCAACAATACATTTGGATCAAAAAACACTTCAAAGTGATCAAATTGGTCCAGCACAGATCAATAACAGCTTGACTTTGTGGGGGAACTTTCACCACAGTTTACTGGGCCTTGCAGTAATGTGTAAGCATGGACTAATATCTGACTTTTCCCCAGCAAGATTTCCCTTTATGGAATCTGTCACTTCCCATTTCAGTTAACACACTGCTGAGAACGGTTCATCACTGGCCAAATAATCCACTTCAGCTGAATACAAAGCAAAGGATGATACAAAAAAAAAAGAAGAAAAAGGTATAAAAGCCTGAAATCAAAGCAGTCTCAGTTTCAGTGGACAAGTGCAGCTGAAGCGTTTTCATTTTGCCCCTGGACATTAGAGTTAATGTAATTGACAAACAAATAGTGCTCATGTAGAGGGAGGATTGTGGGTAAGAGCACACGACTCAATTACCTGTGCCTATTTTCTCTTTCCAAACAAGTATAAATGAGAATGCTAGGGGGAGGAGATTCTAGCTTGTACTTATAGCTTTTGTGAAGAGGGTGCAGTTAATTTTATCCTATTGGATAGACAATTGTATCTTGCAACATGGTTTCAGTGCTTTTAGTTAAGCATAAGAAAAAAAAAACAATGAGAAAAAGCTGCTTTAATGTTATTAACTACAACTGCCCGTTTCTGCTGAGATTAGCTTATCCATCTCTGAACTCAGTTAATCTTAACTAATTAAAAACATAACCTCACTTGCGCATATCCTTTTCATCCCATGAATCAATGCCCAAACATCATCATCATCATCATCTAAATTGAATCATTAGGAGAACATGGTTTTGGAATTGAACACACACTGGAAAAAGCAAATTGTTTCCCTTATGAGTTTCTTCTTCCAGTTTTATTTTTATATTATTATCTGCCCATATTATAGTGCTTATCCTGTACAAGGGCACAGTGATAATAATAATTATTATTATTATTATTGTTATTATTATTATGAAAAGACACAAGCAGTTTGTCAAGACCACAATGATATGGTGATTAACCAGCAAAATAATTAACCAATTAATGGCCTTTGCCTTTTTCTGGCCTTCCCAACCAAGTCAGAGACAATAAGATTGTTATGAAGAGCGGGTAAAATTAAGAAGAAATTCATGACTGCAAATATGACACTGTCAATAGTGAAAGACGTTCGAATAACATATGGGAACTGACAACTGTTTTATTTTTTCTTAAGAATCACTGGAGATCTCACACTGAGCTATTATTTCTGTTCTATTTGTGTCTCTGCTTAGGAATGTTGTGAGTTTTTTTTTTTAAAAAAAGGCTTTTAATTAGAACTGTACTGCCTTCTGTGATCTGTGCCTGACTTTACTTGCATGCAAAGCTGAGCCCCTTGGGTTTCCTCAAACAGAACAAAACTCCTTTCAACATGACTGAGGAGACAGCTGCTCACATTTCAAAGTCTCCGCTCACTCTCCTCATTGGCCACATGACAATGAAACGTGAACATACCATTAATGTTGTAAAGTGCACGTGCACCTTACATACACTGCGCAAGTATGGCAATGCAGAATCCATACAATTATCATAAAAATCAATATAACATTTTTTAAGTGCATGATGGCATTAAAATATTTATTAAATAAAAAAATAACAAATATACAGAATAAAAAAAAACTTGCTATAATTAGCTAATTTTAATCTGGCCTGCACCGTAACCGGTGTAACCGGTTAATAATTAAACCCTAAAGTTTCATGACTATCAAACTCATTTTTATTGGTTTTGTTTATTTTTTTTAATTAAATTAAATAATTAAATTAATTAAGCAGTTTTGGCCTGCGATGGGCTGGCTCCCTGTCCAGGGCTGTTCCCTGCCTCGTGCCCGTTGCTTCCGGGATAGGCTCCGGACCCCCCGCAACCCAATAGGATAAAGTTGGAAAATGGATGGATGGATGGAAGTAGTTTTGGAATTAAAGATATTTAATCCCTTAAATAACTTTTCTTAATGTATTTTGTGGTATTTTGGAAATACAGCTATAAAATAAAACATTTATAAATGTTCAAAATAAAGACACCCTGCTCTCTTTGAGGGCCACATTGGCATTTGGTTCTATTCTAATGACAACAGCAGAAACGGGTCAATCTCTGAAAAGCTTGAAAAGAAGCTTTTATAGATATAAAATATATTAAAATAATTCCTGAAGGCAAGGGAACATCTGAAAGCTGCAACACAGACCCCTGCTTTACATTTAAATTATTTATTATCATACATTTTTTTTACCCCTTAATTTTAAAACATTGGATTTTATCAATCTTTTTCATACTTTTAATTTTCCTGATTGCCAAGCAAGTGGCATATCAAAGAGCTGGGACGAAAGAGAAATTTCACGCTTTTCAATTCCACTAAGACGTGCCCACTGGCAGAAAAACTCAGCCCACATAATCTTCTGAACTCCTCAGCCCCTCATATTTTTTTGCTTCCACTTAAAAAAATGGCGAATAAACAAATGAACTAAATAAATTTACAAACCTAAAATGTGTATAATGCATTTCAACAACACCACATAAAGATTTATTTTTTCTAGCAACACCTGCTGGCGGAGCTTATAATTGCATTGATTTGTTGATTGTAAATATTCACCCATTTTCCGGAATCTCTTATCCAATGTAGCCTATTCCACAAAGCAGGGGGCATCTGGGACAGAATGGCAGTTAATCGCAAGACACATACTTTGGACAGTCCAGCTAACCACATGCTTTTGGACAGCAGGATGAAGCTGCATGAAACATGGAAACACCATGCAAAGTCCACACACACAAAGTTCAGAGGTCGAATTCAAACCCCAAACCTGAGAAGAGCAAGGTTACAAAGTCACTAAAATTATCATTATGTTATTTCAAAAGTCCAAATATTACAAATATTTCTGATATAGCAGTAGCTTCAGTGGTATTGTGGTATTTTCTTTTACATCAGTGTTGACAAAGCCTCAAACCATGCCTTGTTTACTTCCCCACTTCATGGTAAAAGGCTAATGTGCACCAACCAAAGAGTCAAACGAAATAGATCAGTAACATGTTCTTAGACTGAGTGCAAACACTGAAATTAAACGTTACTGGTCTTGAAGTGTAGGATTTTGCCAGAGGGTAACATTTTACATTCTGCCTGTGGATGTAAGAGAAAGACGTCAAATGTTCCAGTCGTAATGGAAATATATTTAAGCGGCAGCCAATATAAGACTTTCACACTTTGACAAAACACTTCTTTTAGTGATAACATTATAGTAATATCTTTAAAAGCAGTGATATTACTCTGCCCTCCATTTCATTCTCAGTTGCAGAAGAGTATTGCCTGAGGACAGTACTGCCAGAGGCTAACAGACTGTGTAATGCTGCAGCCCTGCATAAGATATAATGAATCACATGTAGCTATGCACTCTGACCGGGTCCTATCACTAAGTTACCATTCAACAAAAGCACAGGAAATGAGGATTAAAAAAAACCTTGATATTTTACTATCGAATGCAAGCTACAACTACTAGACAGGAGCCACAGAATGGTAAAGATTTAGTCCTGCCGGCGGCAGCAATGATCACTCACCCAAAGGGCAAAGTGGGGTTTAACAAATCAAATTCCCTCAAGACGTGTGTGTGTGTGTGTGTGTATGCAAGCCATATATATAAACATTAAACATGGCCCATACACATATGCAAGTTGTTGTTTTTATTATTATTATTATTATTATTATTATTATTATTATTATTATTATTATTACTACTACTACTACTACTATTTGTTGTTGATTTTGTTGCTGGCAGTATCACTTTGTTATTGTCATCTTGCTCCTAAGTACTGTAAAACTAATGAAGATAATGTAATATCAAGTTTACAACCCAGTTCCTTATCCAGTAAAAGCTTGGAAGCAAGAAAAAAAATATTGCATTGAGCTGCTAAATTTATATCAGAAATCACGTTAGCCAAAGTCTAACAGCCAAAAGCTCTGTGTGCTGCGGCCTCTGCTTTAATAACAGGTGTGTCGAGCCAGTGGACCAGGAACAGGCTTGTAGGCCGCTAAAACAGTACTGGCAAAATCAAAAGATCACAGCTAAAACACACTCAAACCCATTGCGAGGATGTGGTGACAACATTCCATTAGAAACAGGTAGTGAAGGTTACAGGAATGACACCAGACCTGAATGAATACCGGGTCCAAGTAACTATGTAGCTTTTGTACATTATTCATAAGAAAAACTAAAATGAACATGTTACCCATCCATCCATCCATTACCCATAACATATATACAATGCAAGGTTGGGATGGCACTGAAGCTTATCCCAGGAGCAGAGTGTGCAAGGCAGGGAAGACACTGGACAGACATCCAGCTCATCCCAAGACACAGTATAAAAACATTATTTCTATTCTTCTACTTCTGAGGCAATACAGCTCCCAGCTATGTGGACAACATAACTGAAGAAAATAACATATTAATATCAAAGATTTAACAAAGAGCCACTTTTTACCTTCAGAACAGCTCATTCCTTCTTGGGCCACTTATTTTCTTCTTGACCATTCATCAAGAAGAAAATCTTATAGCTCATTGAGAGATGAGGATGGCAAAAATCTACTTTGCACTTCGTATAAAGGATCAATGTTGTTTCGAGCCGATGACTGAGGCCCTCAATGCCGCCCAATACATTTGACGACTTCTTGTTATTTAAAAAAACCACTCTTGTTTTTTTATTTTTTTTACCAGTGTGTTTGGGAGTGTTATCATTCTAGAATATGGAAACATCATAATTGAACAGTTTTGGCACCACGGTGTGTACGTGATGCTGCCATACGTCCTCATATTCCCTGCCTGTCTTATATGACCTGCACAGCAACCACTGGACCTAATGACTCCCAAAAGACGGCTGCCCATACCAACAGTCAAAGGTATCCTGTGGCTTCCTACAAATGTAAACATGCCTGGATGTAGGAACAAGAGTGAAAAATAACTCAACAAACCGAATTACATTTTTTTCCATTGCTCAAGGGTCCATGTTTTGTGTTCCATACACCAGGGTAGGCATCTTTGTGAGCTGCTCTTGGATACAAGTAGTTTCCACAGAGCAGCCCTGCCATAAATCTCAGCTTTGTAAAGTTCACAGCATATAGCTTTTGTTGAGACTGAATCATAGAGGTACTGATTGAGTCTGTGGTCATTTTTGAGGCCACACATTTCTAGTGTTTAACAGCTATGCATCTGTCTGACCCTGTTGGGTTGGACGAGTCATCCCACTTCCTTTTTGTGAATTCCATTCCTCTGTGTTTGGTATATGCTGTCATGATTGTTGAGAATGTTTCCCTTGGAACATGAAATAATTTTGGAGCTTTTGTGACGAACACATCTATAATTCGGGCAAAAACAGCTTGACATTTGTTGAACTGTGTTAATAGCCTCACATTACTTTAAAACTCAGATAAAGTGCTGATTGGCAGACCTCTTTTACAGCTAAAACACACAATAACTGGAATTAAACCTAATATGACTCACCTTTGTAATTACATTTGTACTTGTGATTGAGTTACTTCAAATATGCCCTTTTTCACATGGTGTTTCCTTAATTTTGTGTAGCCTTGCATGCATGTAGATATGAATGGATAATATAATATAATCTTCAAGTAAGCCATATAAACAATGGTTTCTTCATTTATTATGGCACTGAAATAGTATCATTTGTACACACTGCTAGAACTTGCTTAACCATTGTTGTTGCAAGTTTTCTGCCTCGGTATTTAAGAGTTTTCAAATTTCAAATAGTATTTTAACTGCATTTCGATAATGTGCACATTAAAATATCAGCCTGTTTAGAGAACCATACTCTGCAGAAACAATGTGACACGTGACCCTGGCTCTCATTAAACTGCAGACTGGCTAGGCTTCAAACATCTACAATTTGATCAGAATTTTCACATAATTCTAGTAAGTAAAATAAACAAACAAACAAACAAACAAATAAAAAGGTAATTTTCATTTTAAGTTTTAATTACTTGCAAGGACTATAGTGTTTCATAATAAATAGGGCAAATGATAATTAAAATACTATCTGGTGTTAGTGCTGAGCTTTGAAATTGTCTAGTCCTATCAGGATAAATGCACATGGGGAAATAATACATTCTTTAATGTCACCAGCATTTAGCATATTCAATGCCCATGGCTGACAAATTAGTCACATTTGAAATACCATAATTAACTGACAGAATTCTAACCTACTTATCAGAGCAAGCCACTTGTATTCAAATAAGGCCTTTGGTGCTTTATTTCCACAGAACTAGGGTCCAGTCTTTATCCTTCAAAGCCTTACTAAGCTTGAAGTATGGTATATTCCCACTACAGTGATAACATTCCACTCAAGGTTTCACAGCTGAAGGTATATGGGTTCTGCAAGAAAAACTACACATTCCAAAGAGTGCATTGTTCATACATACACACATACATATACACATAGATACATACATATATAGTACTGGCGTATTTAAGAAAAATAAGTGTGCTCATGAAAATGATTTAATAGTAACACTTTTAGATTCTTGAATGATAATGAATTTTTACATGTGCAATAAAATTTTGAATATGCTAAACAACTGAGAACACGCACATGCCAAAGTACATTCATCATTTGGATCCAGTGAAATATTATTAATTATTCAAAAAGTGATAAAACTAAAAAATAGGTTTGTAAAATGGATGGATGGATGGATGTATAGATAGTTGTTCTTTTTGGCTCTGTTTAACATTTAAACACAAGGTTTCATCCTCCAGGACGCAATTGGTTACCTCCAATTTAGATATCAGCCTCTGGACTGCCCACAAAAGTACATAATTAACGGAACAAAATGAACAGTATATTTCTCTTTTTTTGTACATTTTCTTTTATTATAACCAGGATCATTCTTTGAAATGAGAGGGGGTCTGGAGGATCCCCAATAAGCCATAAGGGAGTCCCCATAAGAAAGAAAAGTTTATGCTAGGCTAGTCATCATTTTTACCCCCCCAAGGGACTTTGGTGACTTCGAAAACTTCTACATCATAACACTGGTAGTCCTTTGTGTTCTCTGGCAATATTAAAGTGTTTTTTTTGTCCTCTCCAAAGAAAATGTCTTTGATGAGTGCTCTGCTACTGTAAAGGATTTTCAGCACCCAACAATCTGAACAGCATTCCTCTGCTGTTCTTTCATCCTGCTTGGAATCCCTTTTCAGATACCCCCCTCCCATTCATGACTCTCTGAAGTCCTATCAGCCAGTCCCAATGGGCAACCAATGCATGCTGGCTTTTTTGAGTAGGTTACGAAAAGCAGTTCAGGTCCTTACCATAAGAGCCAGCTGAAAGTTTCATACAAGGCAACTGTACATGATTGTCTTGATTGTGACTTGTTTACTGTAGTTGATTATTGTAGCTATACATAACATTTATATATCAGCAACTGTTGTGCATGAAAGACAACAGAATGGGTTTATTTTTTATCCACCCATGAAAACACCTTACAGTCGTGGCATTTCTCTGATTGGTAGTAAACTAACAGAAACTTCGTATTGTATTAAATGTTTATGAAGCCAGACATATAAACAGCTACAGCTGTCAACAATTGTGATCGACGGTGTTTGACTGACAATATTGTCATTTCACTGAAAGGTAAATTTTTCATATTCACCAAAAATGCAAACAAAATAATGCAAAATACATTCTTTTACGCACAGGTGACACTAGAAAGTACGCTCTGAAATAGTGCCATAAATGTTCATAGGACATTTCAAAAAGACATATTCACATTTCAGAAATGTATAATAGCAATGTGTTCCCTGAGACAATACAGAAAGAATGCTAAAAAAATATTTAGGCCAACAGTTTCACTTCTGTACAGCTTTGGATGTTCAAACAAAGCAACTCATAGACTCTCATTTCTAATGCTCTAAGAACTTGTAGTTGCAACACACTGAGCATGTTTGAAAGGGGCTCTTTGTGACCTAAATACAAATCAGACAGATTGATGTTACTGAGCAGCAATTTATAACATTCAAAAATGTTCTCATATACAGAAGTTGTTAGCTGACTTCCCACTGATTCTGTGACCATCTTCTGGAAGAGCAACCTATATAGCTGATATGGACAACAGAAGTTCTTCAGCACAACAGTCTTGGTTATAATGGGAACAAAAATAAAAACAAGTAAAATCAATAAAAATTCTGATTAATCTATGAATGCCTGCCTTAGAAATGCTACCATCATTCATATTTATAAATATTCTCCAGCCCAACATAAGATTAAAATGAAAATTAAATAATATTACTGTTATGTATATACATTCACACAACGTTTCCAATGTAAACTCATGGGAAATTGATCAACAGATTTCTATATCAATACCTTCCCTTGATTACATTTAAACTTCTGCCAATACTCCAATGAATTGGTTTAATTATTATATTCGTCTGCTAGAAGTTAAGGATAAGCCTCTCTATTCCTTTCGTATCTACTTACATCAACCACATTTCCACAGGCCAACCACCCAGCATATTAGATATAAAATGCAATTCTGCCATCTGACACTTCAATTTAGCTTCTTCAGCAGCAATGATCATCAAATGCACTGGTTTCCTGCCATGATGGAGAATCACCTAAATATCACTTAACTGATCTGTGCTCACTTAGTAATGCAGACAATGTCTCCCCACTGCATTACTGCTGCACAAAAATCAATTTTTAATTGGCTATATTATTTCAGGAATGTAGCTTCTTGGTTTCATAAAAAGTGGTGAACTGCTCCCATTCCCATAATGTGTGCTCATTACTGTCTTAGTGCTGAAAACAAAAACTAAAACAGTTTAACTATTGCCATCATGAAAAAACACAACAGCAGCAGCAGCAGCAGCAACAGTATCAACAGCAACAATTATAATAATAAATACAGCTGCAAGCAATTATTGGTGAGGTCCAAACATGGTGGACAATCTTCGGCCCATGGACAAACTGGAGAGGACAAAAAAAACTGTGGTGACATTCATTTATAATTTGCTTCGCCACCATCTGGTGTATGATAAAAAGTTGCCTTGTGAACATTTTCCCTAAAGGGCATCCTGGAAATGCGATAAGGGCCTACGTTGTGTTTGATGACCAAAGAAACAAGTCTCTTGCTTGATTGGACTTTTTTGATTGGTTCCAAATTCAGGAGTCAGATTCATCCTTCTTACTTCATACTTGTGCAGGCAGAAGTGAGATGTATGGAAGAAAGGCCACTGGGTTTGTCATAAAATCTTTGGATGGATTTACAGCAGTCACATTGCCTACACTAATTGAGTATAACTACATACCAAATGATAGAGCTACGATGCCTACACTTGTTGTGTCATTGCATTATGTGCATCTGAAGCCTATAGCTCCCTTCATCCCACCTTAGGATCCAGAAGCAAGATTCTTATTTTGCTGAGCCGCAACATCCTTAGGGTTCATAAGGTTCGAGAACAGTGTAACGGTCCACATGATGCCCCCTATGCTCAGCAACTTGACCGGGGATGGGTTATTGTTGGAGGGGCATGCCTAGGGACTACTCACAAGCTCTCAGCTCATACTTACTGCACCAATATCCTGAAAAACAAACGTCCTTCATTCTGCCGTAACAGAGTTTGTGTTAAGAAAAAAAATGTCCTGCAGTTGGATGCCAATTCTCCTCTGTACTTGGAGAAGGAAATGTACATGGACGACGGTAATAACTGGGTAGCACCACTTCCATTCAGGACACTATGTCTCTGCTTGCTTAACAATTGTAACCAGGCTCTCACACGGCTTAAGTCCCTTCAACGGACTATAGAAAAGAAGCCTCACATAAAGAGCCACTTGGATGCTTTCATGGAAAATATAATAAATGGGCACCCCCATTACAAAGTGCACAGGAGTGCTGGTATTTTCCCATCTTTGATATACATTGGTATCTCGGTTCTCAAACTTATTCCATTCTGGACTCTGGATCGAATCCTTAAAAGTTCGAGTTCTGATCTAATTTTTACCATAAGAAATAATGGAAAACCAATTAATCGATTCCTGGCCCCCAAAATTACACCTAAATATGTTTTTTTTTATTTTTGTTAGCATTTAAACACAAAATGAACAGGATAAAACAAGAAGAGCATTTTTTTCTTAATGGCTTCAAAAACGATAAAGATCTTATCCCAACATTACCGTTGTCCGACCCGATCGTCCGCTCCTTCCGTGTGCCACGCCCCCTCGTTAACCTCATGTGGGATCCCCATGTGATCAGCTGTTTCTAGTTGTTGTCATTAGTCGTCTGTATTAAGTCCGCTTCTCAGTTTGTTTCCCCAGTCTGGTCATTGGGTGTGTTCAACTGGCTTAAAGCAACGCATTCTGATCCTGACGCAATGCATTAGGATTAGATGCATTGCAACCTCTCACCCGGCTGCACAAACTGGAACCGCCTCCGTGGCGACACACCTTTGCCCTTATTGGCTGAAGAGTT